>RCUC01162048.1:0-66900 GCA_003697995.1 Taxidea taxus jeffersonii
TTCTCTGAGCTCAAGTGTTTTAGGAACCTCCTGTAAGTGGAATCATATAGTAGTTGGCCTCACGGTTCATCCTTGTTGTCACACTGGTGGCAGGATTTCCTTCTTTGTTTAAGACTGGAGAATGTTCCGTGTGCCCTTTGAATGTACACTAAGTGCACTGCCCTTTCAGACCCACCCAACCCACTTGGACACTTTCTCCTCTCTTAACCAGTTCTCCAGCCTCTTGTAGTTTCCCAAATGGCCCCCATTGACCAGAACACAAGGAGAATGAAAGGAGGTTCCAGAACCAAAGCAGGGGTCGAGGCCTGAGCAGGAGCTTAGTGGAAGGGTGTGGGGAGGACAATTCTCACAACTGAGTGAGGTTGTCCTCTACCTCTTTGCTGTCTCTAGAAGGTCACTGCTACACCTAATGATCAGTTTTCCATGGATCACCTTATAACCAGGCTCTAGAAGATTTTTCCATCACTTTCCTCCTGTGAAAACACCTGTGTCATGGTGTCAAGCTACATTTCCCTTGTCTGCTCGTCTTTTAACTTGTGGCATCGGGCCTGGTCCTGTCCGCCAGTCCGCTTGGCTACTGCAGTGGGCCCTGCTTCCCCTATGCTCTCTCTCCAGGCCGCACAGTGGGCAGCATGCCAGCGGACAGCCCTGTTTTCTCGGAGCACGAGCACAGAGAGCTTGGGTAGAAGGCAGCATATGTTTTGTGAGTGAGATTCCTGAGGCCTATGGTTTGTAAGCCCATTGAGATCCTATCCAGAAGCCTAGCTGAATTTTTCTAGTTTGCAGCCCTCAATACTCATGGATCCCACATTTTGTAAGTGGCAAGTTAAGTGGTAATTGAGGTTTGCAGATTTTCACGTAATGTATTCTGGTTTTCTTCCAATGGCCTGTGAGCTAGAACTTAAACACAAGTTCGCTGTAGTTACTTCTTGTTTAGAGAGCTGGCGTAATATTTTGTCTTCTGGGCTCAAATAACCATGTAATTACTCTGTAATCATATAGTAATTAGCATGTACTATATGCATTTATTACATAATTATATTCCTGGAGGATTGCATGGCAATTATACTTACATTCAGCATATCATTTTATATACTGTATAATGAACAAGTATATAATTTGTTGCCTTTTTCTTTTATCCTAATTTCAGTTTACCAACCAGGAGCTGGAAACGTGTTCTCCTGTTGCCTTGCTTATACCTCATCAGGCAGGTGTCTGAGCAACTTTGGCTCCTTTTGGCCTCACTCAGTACCACCTAATTATCCATCTAAGGGACTGCTAGGGGCTTGTGGGCTGCCCTGGGCTCCCAGCCTTTGCACTCCTAATACTTTCTCTTTGTCATGAACTCATTCCCTATTAGCTTCAAGACACAGAGCTGATCAGAGCTCCCAGCATCGCCCGGGAGCCGGGCGAGCTTCAGGTAGAACAGAGCGAACGTGAGCCGCGGTGCCCCCCACCCTGGGATCACGCCTGCCTTTCTCTCCTCTGCAGTGGAGCCCGTGCCCAAGGGGAACAACTGTTTGGATGCCGCCAAAGCCTGTAACCTCGACGACACCTGCAAGAAGTACCGGTCCGCCTACATCACCCCGTGCACCACCAGCATGTCCAATGAGGTTTGCAACCGGCGCAAATGCCACAAGGCCCTGCGGCAGTTCTTCGACAAGGTCCCCGCCAAGCACAGCTACGGGATGCTCTTCTGCTCCTGCCGGGACATCGCCTGCACCGAGCGGCGGCGGCAGACCATCGTGCCCGTGTGCTCCTACGAGGAGAGGGAGAAGCCCAACTGCCTGAATTTGCAGGACACCTGCAAGACGAATTACATCTGCAGGTAAGCGGGCGCCGGTGGCTGGGTGACGAATGAGCTTGGCTGGGACAACCTTTGCGGCTGCTTCCCTGGCGGAGCTCCTGTTTTCTGGGTTTCTTCGGGGTGGCTGGTGGGATGGGGAAGCCGAGGGGAGGGCAGGCGGTGGAGCCCGCTGGCCAGAAACTGACCTCTGCCCTCGGCCCCGGGTTCTTCCAGAGCTGGTCAGGCTCTTGTAATGAGAAAGGTTCCTGTCTTGAACCGGGGGAACACTTTGAGGGGTGCTTAGTAAGCACAGAGGGTCACCTGAGGCCAGGTGAGCGTGAAGGCTCCTGCCCACTCAGCAAACCCTGGGCTGCTGCTGGGATCTCGGGGGTTAACTGAGTTGGGGGTTCGGGGAGTGGCAAATAGAGAGGCTCTTGACTGTCAAGGTCTGAAGCCTGGGAGAGACCAGGGGGAGAGCCTGAGCTTCCCAGCCCTGAAGAGAACTTCCAGAATGCCTCGGGCCATTCAGTCATCCACGTGGCTAGGGCAAGTGGGCACCCTCCCACTCAGCCGTGCTTCTGGATCTCAGCCCCCAGCAGAAACCCTGCTAAGCCTGGCCCTGTTGTTAAAAGCAGTGGCTTCCTTTGCCCTTTTGGCCATTTTTTTTAAAATTTATTTTAATATTTGAAGGAATCCATGAAGATACTCTCCATATTTTTTTTAAGGGAATATAGAGTTAGGTAGCTGACCCCTTTCACTCTGCACCCACTTGCCCCCAGCTGTCACTGTCCCTAATTTGATGGGTGTCCTTCTACAACTTGGGGTTGAATTTAGTTGTTGATGGCAGCAAGCTGATTCTGATCAGCAGAGACCAAGTCTTTGTAGCCTGAGCTGATGAGTGTGCTGTTCTCAGACACGGAGGCAGGATCCCCGGCTGGAGGTTCAGGTGGGGCACCATTTTGACAACAGCTGTGTTTTGTCCCCGGGGTAGAGCCAGGAGCCTTCAAACGCCATCTCCGACAAAATCCTGTACATTCCATGAATGTTCACAGACGGACAATTAGAGGAGGGTGTGACTATGTGCTTGTTTGCTTATAGGCTCCCCATTTCTAAAGAGCAGAGAACAAGGGGTGAAATGTTATCTTTTGAAAGTTCTAGGAGCTGAGTAGAGCTGATAACGGCATCCCATTCTTTCCTTAAACTAATCTTAATAGGGACCAAAGAAAATTAAAAGTCCTCATTATCTGTAGAATTCTCACATGCTCAAGATTTTTCTGGAAGTAATGTCCCTCCACTTTTTTTTTTTTTTAAGTTCTCAGCAGGTGACTTGCTAGATGAGATAGAATGCAGATGGGCACTTGTGTCCTGGGAGGAGTCAGGTGTTCCTACCGTGCAGTTTCTCCAAGGACTCTCACCCTCCTGGACCTCTGTTTCCGTGAGATCTTCTTAGGTACGGGCTAGAAGCAGGGACAGCTTGCCGGAAGGATGAGGCAGGTTCCCCCATGCAGCCATAACTTGGGGAAGCCAATCAGCCAGAGAATAGAAGAACCCCCTGCTGGAGATGAATGTGGTTGAGGAGCAGGACAGGGGGAGAAGCCTAGGAGCAGGCTGGGAGGGAGCAGACGTTCTGAACAACCCTCCTGTGAAAACCCCTGGATTTGAAACTCAAGTTCCTGGTGCCCCGTTAGTCTTAGAGCAGAAGAGATCCCTCTTCTAGGAGCAGGACTGAGTTTCTAGGATCTTCCCTGGCTTAAAGCCAGACAGATACAGCTCCTCCCTGCCTTTCTGGTGGATGTTGTCCTCTTCACTGATGGGTCCAAACCAGGCAGCCTCAAGACAGAAGGCTGTACGCTGGGGGGAATGGAGTGATGCGTGAGGCCACTGAGCAGTGGACGGGAGGTGGGAGAGGTGAAGGAGGCTCTCCCTTTTCTTCTCATGAGGTTGGTCTTGCACACAAGCTGCAGAGGAGGTCTGAGACAGCTCCTGTATGGGCTGAAAGCCGACACTGAGCAGTTTGTCGGTGTTACTGCAAAATAGAGACTCCTTGGGGCGTCCAGGTGGCTCAGTCATCTAAGTGTCCAACTCCTGATTTTGGCTCGGATTATGATCTCAGGGTTGTGGGATCGAGCCGCATGTCAGGCTCTGTGCTCACCCTGGAGTCTGCTGGAGATTCTCTCTCTCCCTCTGCCCTTCCCCTTTTTCTAAATAAATAAAATCTTTAAAGAATCCTTGGAAGGTTGGTGTAAATTAGCTAAGTCAGATTGCTTTTTTGCTGAGCTGTAGTGAGAAGTAGCTGGGAGATTGGGAACTCGGGGTATTCTAGGGGAGATGGCAAAAGGAATGTGCAGATAACAGGGTGATTTGGGTGCCATTTGGGGTTCAGACTGACCCACTAGGAAGGGGTCAGGAATTATTTGTGTTGACACAGCCTCGTGGCGGAGAGTGGCATCAGCTGATGGTGCAGAAATGTCCTGGGGGAGCAGCAGGACAGTCCTGCCTGGTAAGAACTGTGCCTGGTCCCACCAAGGCAGGGATATGGTGACCACAGCTGCCATGCAGCAGAGTGCAGGCGCACATGACTAGAAAGGTGTTTGGAAATCCCGATTTTACACCACCCAGGGGTGCTACCCAGTGAGATTTGTCTCAGCGAGATTGAAGGGTTTTATACCCTGTGTTGAGACTTCCCCGGAAAGGTGAACCAGCGCCTTCCCCAGTGGTACCCATCGGTAAGGGATTTAGACCATAATTTCTTTCCAGGGCCTGGACGTATTACTCATGATGACCTCCTCCCTGTCAGATGTGGTAAATATAATTTCAGCTGCTCGGTAGGCTCAGGGTGTTTTCTTTCATCATATTTTGTGAATCTTGTCTTTAATCCTATCCTTTTCATTCCCTGCCTCCTCCATCCGTCCTGGGGAGGTCCTTGTAGTGCCTGCCGTCCCAAGCAGCAGCTGGGGTTCTGGAGTTGGGGCTTCAGCGGGGTTCATGTGACAGGTGCTCCAACGAGTACCCACCCAGAGTCAGGGAGGTGTCGCGGAGGGGATGACGGAAGGCCTGATTGAGTCTTCCAAAAGGCAAGGTACAGCAGGAAGAAAGATGGCTTCCTAAAAACTGTTTTCTTCGAAAGCTCACACTTTGAAACGCCCCCTCCCATCTTGGCATCAGCGACCATCGCAGAGCTGCCCGGGCTCATGAAAACTCCCCTTGCACTTGCTAGTCTCCTGGTCGCAGCACACGGGCTCCTCTGTCAGTGTTTAGCCGCCTCTGGGCAAAACCTGTCTCTCTCCTACCTTGTTCCTTCCCACAGAAGAGATGCAGCGCTAGCCTTCCCTTTTGACTTTGTTTTCTTTTCTCCTTTCCCTTGTAGAGAAGCTGACTGGTTCCTTTCCTCTTGGGGGCTTTGGGGCCTCCAAGCTTGTCTACAGAACAGCAAATGCAGAGGTATTTTGAGGAGGATGTGATGAAATTTAAAAGGCACACATTCTTCCCCTGAAGCACAGCGTCTCCCTTGCCAGTCGTCCCTCTGGTTGCTTTCCTTAGTGCCTGGAAGGATGTCAGGATTGGGTTTGGCCATAAAGGAGGCATCGTCCTTTATTCCTGCTGCAAGTTGTTACAGATGCATAATTTAAACCTCCGCCTTACCTCCTTTCCCCCGAAGTCTGATAATCCAAAATAAACTCAGCACTTGCTCACTGGCTCAGGGTGCTCAAATATGTTCATCTCTCCTTTATTTTTCTAACTAAAAAAGACGCTTCAGCTCAATTTTATTACCAAGAGGTCTGGCATCTTCCTTTGGAGTATGCCCCCTCCTGTTCTCAGCTAAGAGCGACAGAGTTCTACTCCAAAACCCTTTCTGCTTCCCATGCCAGGCGGAGAGAGTGAGCCAGACGCTGTGGACCGCCTCACCTGCCTGTGGCTTTAGGTGCTGCCTCATGGTGTCGCTGTTGAGAACAACCCAGAGGGTTCTTGGTTTGCAGGCGGGACCCTTCTTGGCCATTCTGCATAAGGGTAACCTTGGGCACCAGAGTAACTTCATTCATGCTCAGTGTGGATCTGCTGTTTCCTGAAGCATGATGTGTTGCCCTCGGGGTGGGGCCCTAAGACGGTCCAGCCAGAGCCCGCCCACCAACTAAGACTTCCCCTTTACTGGCAGTACCTTCCACGGTGGACATTGCAGGGTTGCATCTCCTTCCTTCCTTCCTTCCTTCCTTCCTTCCTTCCTTCCTTCCTTTCTTCCTTCGTTCCTCCCCTTTCCTTCCTCCTTTTAAAAAAATTTATTATGGTAAGAGCACTTGTCACACCATCTACCCTCTGACCGCCCGGTCCGGTGTTGTCATCTGCAGGCACAGTGTTGTACAGCAGATCCCTAGAACTCATTTATCTTGCATCACTGAAATTTGTATACACAAATTAGTGGCTCCCTGCTTCCCCTCTCCATCTCTCAGCAACTGTGATACAGTCTTTGCTTCCATGGGTTGGATGGTTTTAGATACCTCGTGAGGTGAAGTGAGGTCATGCAGTGTTTGTCCTTCTGTGGCTGGCTTATTTCCCGTAGCATAAATTCCTCCAGGTTTATCTCGGTTGTCTCCTGTTGTGGAAATTCCTTCTTTTTAAGGTGAAACAGTGCTTGGTCAGGGATATCTTGTTACTTCTGGAAAGATTCTGATAATGCTGAACCTCAAAAGAGAAGGTATCAGGGCCTCTGTGCCCTCTGTCCCCACTCACTTGCTCATCCTGGTGCTTTGGTTCCGTGTCCCCCATAGTTTCCAGGAATGCTGGCTTTGATCAGATCACCAAGTAGATGATTCTGCCTGTTCCCTGGGACTGAGGATGCTACGGTCGCATCCTGGAGACCCATTTTTTGGTTGTGTTTAGTTATACCTAAACAGCCTCAGAAGAACTGCTATGTAATTTTCAAAAATCCTGCCCTAGCAGGTAGAGAGCACCACTCTCCACCCTGGGCTCGACTCTGTTACACTTAGAGGAAATGTGTTGTTGTTAATTTATTAACTGGGCAGTTGAGAAACACATCACAAAACCATCCAACAGATTTCTGCTCCAGTAACTTAGTCTGACAGATGTTAGTGAACCTTTAAAAGGTGAGGAGCATTTCTTTTGCCTAGAATCAGATCCCCTCCACACAGTAAACTGTGGATCTTAGAGATCAAGGACATCTCCTCCATGGCTTGGGCTGCATTCCTGAGTTGCAAAATGGGTTCCTCTCTATTACTATATCTGGGCTTGTCTCAACATGTGGCAAACACAGGGAGAAAATGGCTCAGAGGATAATTAATGCCTAAAACTGGATGGGTAGATTAATTTGGCACTTAATTTTATTTTACGCTGATTCATTCACAAATGGAAATCAGCAATTAGACAATGCAAACTTCTGAACCATGGAAAGAAAGGTTCGGGAATATGAGAAAATACAAGTAAAACATTTTCCAGTTCATTTGAGCAGTTTTTATTTCAAATGATTACATGGGAGTCTTTAGCAATGCATCTGGAGTGGTGAACGGCTAGGTTTTTGATGTGTCCCACCTGCACGAGCGGCCGGCCACCCAGACTGTGTGCTGGGACCCGCCCTCCCCCCGCCCCCCCAAGACTCTTGAGCGGGGAGCTCCTGTGTGCGGGCAACATCAGAATCCTGAGAGAAGAGCAAGGCTGTCCTCTGACCTCTGCTGCTGATGCCTTTGAGTGCAGCAGGCAGAGGGGAAGAACTTGCTTCTAGTCGGGTCCTGTAGGCCCCAGCCCCCGCCCCCGGCCTGTGCACCCTGGAGGCAGGTGGCGAGTCCACACCGGAAGCCTGTCAGAGCTCGCAGGGGTAACCTGAAGGGTGACTCGGGCGGAGCCCACTATGACTTGCACTATCCTGTCACCTCGTATCTCTTTCCTTATCTCTCCTTTGGCAGAGGCGGGTGGGGAGCCGTTCGTCTGCTCCTGCTGGAGCCTGTCGCTAAAAAAATGCCCGTCTAGATTTATACCACATCCTGTCTCTCTCCTGCCCGCCCCTTCCCTGCGCCTCCCAGAGCTCAGAATCTCTGCCTCACCTTCTTCCCACCTTCCCTCATCTGTCCACGCAGCTCTGGTAACCGACAGAATGTGCAAATATAAAGTCTCTGACTCTGTCTCGGGCCGAGAGAGGCAAAAGGGACACTGGTGAGGACGTGGGCAGATGGAGTCTTGGTTCCAGAACCGTGTTTTACCATCTTTGAGGATGAAGGTGGGTGGAAGAAGGAGGGAATTGAGTCTTCCCAGGAAGCCTAAAGAGAGAGCCCCATATTTCTTAGGGGGCGAGGTGCCACAACAGAGGGTCTCAGGAGCCAAGAGCCTTAGTGGGTGAGAAGCAGGGAAAGTCCAGCAGAAGGAAGGTGCTCGGTTTAGGGAGGTTGCTGTGGTGGAGGTAGGAGGTACGGGCCTGAAGACTGTCCTGGAGAGAGAAGCGTCTGTGTGATAAAAAGACAAGAGGTTGGGAGCCTCCAGTGCCATGTTGAAGTATTGACTTTGTCCACTGAAGCTTTAGGAAGGAAGAGAGACATGACCAGCTGGGCCTCAGAGGGCTCCCAGGAGGCAGTGTGGAGGGGGATCAGCTTGGGAAGAGTCCAGGAGGCAGGTCAGAGGTTCTCACGGTGGAGCAGGATAAGAGATGAACCAGGAGAAGAAGGTGATAGTTGGGAAGCGTGAACCCTGAAGTTGGGAACCCTGGAAGGGAGAACTTGAAGGTTTACTGAGAGCGCCTGGCATGGACAGAGGCTAACGTGGGTCTCTCCAGCCTGGTGACCAGGCAGAGATGATGGCGTTAGTAGCCAGGATGGGGAACAGGAGAAGGAGGGACAGACTTGTCTCTAGGGTTGGAGGTGGGGGAAGAGGACATGAATTCTTTGGGCCCTGCTGTGTTTGAGGGGTGTGTTCTTTGGGACTCTTTTGGTTCCATGAGAGAAACCTAGCTTAAGTGGCTAGGCCAGAAGAGGGGGATTGTATTAACTCAGGCCTGGGGAGGCAGGGTAATAATTGGACATGGCCAAGATGCTGGGCACAGTGTCACCGGAGCTACACTGTCACCTCGCTGCTCCTTCTGCTTCCTTCTCATCCTGCTTCTCAGTGAGCCCCCACAGCTGCAATGCACCTATCCTCTCACCTCATAATCAAAGACGGACTCTTCCCCACTATAACCTATTAGAAAAATCCTGCACAAGGACTTTGAATGGCCTTGGCTATGGCATGTGCCCATCCCTGGATGAGCTACTGAGGTGGGAGGGAATATATACTTTGGCTTAGTTGAAGCCAGAGTTGGCAGAGTCTACTACCAGAGTCAGGGGAGGCATGCTGGGCTCAGAAAAACAAGGTGGGGTCTGTGGTGCACGAGGATGTCCATGTTCCACATGGAGAGGGAAGGCTTGTGCAGAGAGGCCCTCAGAGGTAAAGGCACAGTCCACAAAGCTGAGGGAGAATAGAATTTTAGGAAGAAAAGCGTGGTGAGCACAGGTGTCAGTCACTCAGAGGGAAAAGGAGTAGAACTCAGAGTGACACTGATTTTAGCACATAGGAAATTTGTCCCTCATGCGACCACCCACCCATCAAGCCATCCATGTATGCATCTACTTACCTATCTGTCCATCTACCCACCTATCTGTCCATCCATCCATCCATCCATCCACCCATCATCTACCCACCCCATCTGTCCATCCCTCCATCCACCCACCCACCCATCCATCCATTTGTGCATCTACCCATCTACCCATAGATGTCTCTCAATCCACCCATGGATGGAGACACACAGATGTCTCTGCATCCATTCATGCATCCACCCACATCTGTCCATCCATCCATCAGTCCATCCATCCACCCATCTGTCCATTCATCCGTCCATGTATCCACCCACTCATCTGTCCATCTACCCATCCATGCACCCACCCATATATCTGTCCATCCATCCATTTACACCATCCATCCATCCATCCACCCACTTATCTATGCATCCATCCATCTATCCAGCTGGCCTTCAGTTATTGTGCCAGGAGCAAAGACTCAGCTTCTCATCTACAGTGCAGAGGAGGGCAGGCACAGAGAGTCATTACAGCCTGGTGTGGTAGTCTGTGCCCAGAAGGGACAAAGTGCTATGGGAAAACAGAGGTGAGAACAGCCACCTCAGCAGGGTGGGTCAGCATGGCTTCCTGGAGAAGCTGCCATCTGAGCTGGGCTGGAAGGAGGAACAGCCTGGGAGAGAGAGGCTTGGTAGTCATGGGACAGAGGCCCAGGCCCGTGGGTGTGAGGAAGGCGTGGGATGTCAGCAACAACCTACTCACCAGGCTTTGATGATGACGAGCAGCACTGGACACGGTGCCCAACGTGGTGGTCTCAGATCAGCCCAGCTGCCCTGCGCAGGGACAGGCGGTGGGCAAGGAGCCTCAGGATTGCCCAGCCCCCACCTGGAGGAGGTGGGGTTCAGCCAGGTCTTGCTAACTCTGAAACCTGGTTTCTGTCCTTCTTCCCAAATGATTGTCTTTCCTGACAAGAATACAATGTTCTCACACTGTTCAGCATTACGATCTTTAGTTCCAGACAGGGAGAATGATAATCCCAGCCAGACTCTGAATCCAGACGCACTTCATGGCTCAGTAGCTAAGACAGCACCAGTTTTAAAGACAGCTTTCGCAGACAGTTAGGACATAATATCCATCTTCACATCATTTTAAAAAAATCCACTCAGGTAATACATGCTCATTAAGTTCTTTATCTAATTTCCTTTTGAGCACTCACTGATTATTACCAAGTGGTTTCTCTGTGACAGCTTGATGATGACAAGAACTGTATCTACAAATAAGAAAAAATCCTCTAGCACCACACTGGTTTATTCTATTACTATTATTATTATTATTATTATTATTATTATTATTATTATCTCAGTCATTCACTGGGGTACATTTACTGAGCACAGTAACCCCTCAAGGGTTCTGGACATGTAAGTCATGTGCCCATCACCCAGCAGCTCCCGCTTACCCAGTTGGGCTCCATAACTCCCTGCCAGCTGTCATGGGAGTTCAGGGTCCTCAACCCTCACCTGCCCCAAGGCAGCAGAAATCAGGGACTTGGCTGTGTGTCTCATGGGAGATGAATTCTTTGCTGTCACAGAGTGACAACAAGCTCTAAATAATCCACAGTTATGTCACCAGGTTGGGGTCATCCAGGTGTTTGCCCTCCTACCTTCTCCCTGCCCTGAGGCTATGTCATTAATCAGAGGAAAACCTCCATTTTGTGAATTGCATCTTGACCACAGCATGGGTAAAAGGGGGTGGGGGGTAGATGATAGATGTGGACTCATTCCTGGAAGTGCTGAAGTGGGGGGCCTAAGATGGCTGACACCTTGTCTAAGACTGCCGGCCACGGAGAGAAACCCAGCTGATCCCCTGCTCCTCTGTGCAATTTGCTGCTCTGCCCAGCTGCCATGTCACATGCCAAGACCAAAGTTCACTGACAAACTGGCTTCCTTATCAAGTCATCTTAATCCCAACCACGTAGAGTCTATGATGTCTTCTTGTCTTTAATTCCAAAGGAAGGCATTGCTTCTATTTCCTGCAGCTCCTTTTGCAAATGAGTTTTATCCACTGGACAAAGAATGGGAAAAGGGGGGACCTTAGTATTCCTGGGGGCAGCCCTCTCATCCAGACCAATAGCCTTTGGGGGCCAGTGGCATCTCCTGCTGACCCGCATGCTGGCCTCAAAAAGCTGACTTTTCCCTCTCCATCCTTGCCCTTCACCAGAAACAAGATTGGGATTCACAGAAGTACCCATGGCCCAGAGCAGTCTCATTTTTGTAGGAGGAGATCTGCCCTTTCCGTTGTGGGGTGGCTCTTGTGTAGGGCTTGGGCCTGGCCTTCACAGCCAGGCTTGGAGTCTTGCTCCACCCAGGAGGCCACAGACCCCCACTCAGGCATTACCCCAAGCGAGGTATCCCGCAGTCACGTTGGCATTTACATTTCTATGGAGTATTTCCAATTCAGTGAATGGGAAATTGCTCTGTAATTTCCCAAAGCAATTAATTATGCAGAAAATTTTGCATCCAAGGAAAACAAGAATTTGTGAAAAGTTCCACTCCAGGCTGGAGTTGGGACTTTTCTTCTCCTTCCCCTGTGGTTGTCAGTGTTGTTGGTGAGTGAGGTGGGGCTGAGTGGGCACCCTGGTTGTGCTGGTTCTAGGAAGCGGGCGGCTGGAGGCCTCAGTCTGGCATTTGTAAAGGAAGGTGGGGACTCCCTTCCTCCCAGGGGCAGCTCTAGGGACTAAGGGAGATATCCACACAAATGCATCAACACTGTGCCTGCCGCCTAACACCACAAACACTCAATAAATTATGTCCGTCACTCTTTCCGTAAGCTGTTATCCTAGAGGATAAAGCAGCTTAAATCCCCGATGTAACATACCCCTCCCCGTCAAAGGCAGAGACCTTTAAAGTAGGCTTGGTGGGTGGACGGGGTAGGTTCTTGCTGCTTTACACTTCTGTGCACCCACAGCATTAAGCAGCGCGTGGAAATGTCAACGCCTTTATGTGAGACCATGTTGCTAAGCTTTACACGTCACCATCTTTCCAGTGTTGCACCCTTAGGGAAAAGTGGGGGCCAGAGGCGGGGGTGGACCATGTCCAGAGGAGTTGTGTCTTTGGAGCTTTGGAGCATGTGTCATCTCAAGAACATTTCTTTCGCGAGTGGACAATTATTGGCATGCAAAGATAACCCAGTAAGACACGAACGGAGGTGGCCACGAGATTGTTCAACCCAAAGTGCTAAATTCACTATTGTTGAAACTGAATAGGCAGTGGGGGGACCTCTGGCAACCTCTCAGGGCACGTGCTGCTTCAGTGACCCAGAGTAACCGTGAATAAAGGGTTCTCAGAGGGGCTTGGGTCGGAGTCAGTGATGTGAGCGATGCAGCAAAGGGTGGTGACTAACTCAGTGCCACTGAGACTGGTCCCTCCTGTCCTCTGGGGGGTTCTGTGCTGTGAATCATCCCATCAGCCCGTTAGGAAGCAAGCCACAACCGGGGGCAGAGTGGCTCGTGGTGCAGGACTCAGGAGCCCGGAATCTGCAGAGCCAGGGACAGTGTGACAGGAATGGATGGATGACAGTGATGGTGATAAGGAGGATGATGAGGAGAGTGACATTTGTGTGACATTTATGGTGTGCCAGGCCCTGTGCCGAGCCCTTCACCACACCACACCCCCCGAAGCGGGGCTGTCACTAGCTCCTACCCCGTCTCATGGATGAGGAGGTCACCCAGGTGGAGGCAGTGACGAGAGCCCAGAGGACCCATGGGTGACAGAGCCCAGGTTCTGTGTAGGCTGTGCTGCCCGTCTCCGGTGCGAAGTGGGTGCCTCTTGCAAACGGCCCACAGAATTTTTTCTGAGACGCTCAGCGTATGTAGAGTTGGATACCTGAGGGGACTCTGTTTTCACAATCAATTCCTCTTAAAGCAAAAATTTTAGACAAGAGACCTTTGGATCTCGTCAAGATAGGGCTCAAGTGCCCCTCACAGAACATATTTCACTTCTCGTTAAAACAGTGGCTTTCTAATTTTTGGTTTCAGGACTCCTTTACACTCTTAAAAGTACTGAGAATTCCAAGGGGTTTTTGTTGGGGGCAGGAGGTCAAATCTACTGACACGATATTGAGAATCAAAGGTGAAGAAAGGGTTACACATTTAGTATTTCACTTAAAAATAACATCAAGGGAAAAAATAACACCAAGAAGCCCATTACATGTTACTCAAAATAACAGAACATATTTTTATTGAAAATCACTGTATTTACAAAACAAAAAATGTAAAGCGAAGTATGGCATTGTTTTCCACTTTTCCAGTCTAGTGTCTGCCCATAAGACACCCGGGGTCTTCTACCTGCTTTGGCTTTCAGTTTGTTGCAATATCCCACATCGGGTGGCTCCTGGAAAAACAGGGTCCTCTAGTGAGAGCATGAGAGACCGAAAGGTAAATCAGAACTTAGTATGGGTAGGAAACAGCTTTGACCTCATGGACCCTAAAAGGCTGAGATTGCCAGGGTCGCTGGGCCTCACTGTGACAACTGCTGCACTAGAAGGACCAGAATGGCCTCAGGCTGGAGGGTGTGTGTGGGCACACGCGTTCCCATAGCATCCTTGAACTAGGACATCCTGAGTGTGTACCAAACCAGTTCAGCTCTGGCAGGTCAGAATGGTGAGGTGGGGGAGTGGGGTGCCGAGTGCCAGGTGATCCCCCACAGAACTGCTGATTCCCATCAGCCGTCACCCCCAGGGCTGTGTGGCAGGCTGGCGTGCCTGGCCCCTCCAGGTCTCTCACTCCGAGAGAGGCCCTACCGGTGGGCAGCACCTTCAAGAACGGCCTTTCCTTCTCTGTTCTAGCATGCCAGAGGAGTTCAGTGTCACATTCTGCTCAGTGAGGCAGAACTCTAGGCTGACGTGTAAAATCCATCTGTGTCCAGAAGACTCAGTGGTACTCTTCTCGTGGGTAGGAACGCATGCAGCAGGCAAGCCTCTGCTCCTTGGTGCTGGGTGGGGTAATATACCTTGAAGGGAGCCATCCCATGTGATCATTTGCCAAGGTGAGACCTACGGGATTATACTGGTGTTGGACCTGGGAAAACCCCTCGAGTTACAAATGGCGGGACCCTGGAAGTTTGAGGGTTTGTTGTGAGCGCTCAGCAGTTGAAATTCCTACTGGAGAGTTGGCAGGCTCCATCTGACAGCCTTGAACTCGCTGGGATGGAGGTCTGGGGAGAGAGAATGCCCTCTCTGCAAGAATATTCACCCCAGTGTAGGATCTTGACACAGTCCTGCTAGAAAACCTCTCTCTGGAAATAGACAAAAGCAAAAGGGGAAATACCTCTTCCATGTCCCAGGTTCAAAAATTCAGGTTAAAACATTCTTAGCTAAAAATTAGGTATATGGCTTGAGAAAATGTGCTTTTTTTCCTTCGCATACTGGCTGGTGGTTGGTTCATTCAGTGGCTCAGTAGGACCGCAGTGCCAGGTGCTTTGAGGGACCCAGAGAGTCAGAGACAAGTGAGCCACCTGAACAGTGTGAACGTGCCTAGCGGAGGGAAGAGAGCCAGGCTTGGGGACTTCTCCCAGGTTCCATTATTCTGTAGCAGTGGCTTTCCAACATTAGCCTGCTTTGGGATCACTTCCTGACTCATGAAGTCTAGGATGAGCTTGATAACTTGCATTTCTAGAGCATTCCCAGTGATGCTTCTGGAGTCCACACTTGGCCAGAGAGCCACGAGAATGTTGACCCAGTTACACTGGTTTGATGGGTCTTGCTCTGCTCTCAGAGGGGTCTGCAAAATGGGGCTGAGAAGGAGCAGTAGCCAGATTGGACTTGTGGGGCAGTGAGGAGGGGGCATAGGGCAGGACAGCACATTGTGGCTGAGGTATGGGCTGTCAGCCCCATGGTAGTAGCAGCAGAATAAGGACAACAGTTCAAAGATTCTGGACTGCACTGATGTCCAGCTCTAATTGGAAGGCTGTGGGGATCCGCTGTGAAAGGCTCTGATACCCACCCCCCAACCCCCCACCCCGGACTAGGGCCTTAGAAGCCAAGGCTACTGAGAAATGGCTACCGTGTGTCTAGTAAGTTGGCGCCTGAGCAGTAGGGCTGCAAGGCGGGAGCTTGCTTCTTTGCAGGGAGGACACAGCTAGTCTGTTTTCCATAGTCTGAGCTTGGCCAGAGATTGGAATTCATTTGGCTGAGTTATGCCTGGAAAATGCGAAGTAAAACAGAGGGTTTCGAGGTAATCATTTGAAAAGAAATCCTCCTTCCAGAATGACCTTTGGAGCAATCGTTGACCTGAACCATTCAAATGAGGAATGCTAACATATACACTTTGCTTTGCTCTTGTCACTTTTTCTAAGTGGAAGCATCTGTGGTTGGCAGGGGGGTGGGGGGGAGTGGCCAGATACTCAACACACACGGGTGTTTGACCTGCCACGGTGCTATGATTCCATTGGTCAAGGTCTCCTTGAACCTAGGCCTGGACAGTGCACAGTGTGGTCTCACACTAGCTCGCTGCTGATCGTAAGAGAGGAACAGTGCAGGACATTGGTGGTGGGAGGCCAGATGCCATATCCCAAAGGAACCTGATCTCTGTCCTTGACCCCGTCTCACCAGGCCACAGCCTCATACCCAGTGTCTTGCACTGACGGTGTATAATGACTGGTCATTGGAAGGTTAGTGCCTTGTGGGAGCCATCTGCAGTCTGGGCCAGGCACTGGGCTGGCTGGGGCTGGACTACCAAGCTGAAGGTGAGCAGTCTTGGCGCTGGGTGCCTGAATGCTGATATGGCCTTAGGCATCTACCCTGAAGGCCTCAGGCTGCACCCTAGCATCCCCGGGCTCAGAGAAAGCAGAAGGGGAACTTTCTGGGTGTATAGGAGGTACCAGTAAGCACTGCCTGTCCACTGGATTCTGTTCCAACCCACACAGGAGAACACCCCTCAAGGGAGCTAGACTAAGTGTTCCTTGTCCACTTGGGGTAGGGGTGCCTCGGGAGCTTCATGACCCAGCCAAAGCCCTGTTTCCATGTGGGGTCTGGCCCTCCCTGGCTAAGACTCCTGATAATCCACTAGGTTATACCTGCTCTTTCATGCTAAGGAGGAGAGACACCTGCTCCATTCCCTGCCTCAAGGCAGGGAAGAGAGAGAAAGAGCCAGCACTGGAACACCTTGAGTGTAGTAATGGTAACATTCTTATCCAGCCGTTTCCTGTGCCAGGCAGTGGGTCCTGGACCTCAGTCCTCCCCATAGGAGGGATACAGAGATGAAACACAGCAGCAAGGACCATGGAGCTTTGAACCTGTGGTCTGCATTCAGGACTTTGGGCTTTTCACATGATGTCCCACACTCACAAGCTCTGGGAAGGGTCCACACATGTGTCTTCTCTTCCAGGAAGGCATCCAAGGAGATGGTCCCAGCCTGGCCAGCTCCTGCCAGATGCCTCCTGTCTCTGGCCTCAAGAGTGTTCCTCAAGAGTGTTCTCTGCAGTCTGGAGAGGGCTGGTTGGGGAGGCTGCTGATTTCTCCCTGTGGGCCTGGAAGCCCCATATCTTATACCCCTCACTTCTTGACTTCAGTAGTACCCTCTGGGGGGAGTGTATACACAGCCAGGGGTGGGGAAGGGGTGCTCAGTGGGGGAAGTCATGGGCCGAGGGACTTCTTCACACAGCTGTATCATGGGATTGCATTCAGCCTTACTGAACAGTAACAACAGATATTACTTTTTTATGTTTTTAAACTGCAAGCACTATTAAACTGAAAGGATGCCCACTCATTCTGTCATTACACTTTATTGGACCCCATAAATATCACTTACATCCACTTAAATCAGATTTCAGCTTCTCAAGCACACAGTTTTCATCAAAATGGCGTCAAATGCCCAAGACTAAAATTTAAAAATTGGGCATTCATTTTCCTATCCGTGTTGTGGGGTGAATAGGAACTGGAAACCTGTGGTTTTCTTTTGAAAATTTGGCTCTAACTCTTACCAGCTTCATAACGTGGCTGGATATTGATCTTTCTGGACCCCAGTGTCCTCCACTGTAAAGGAGGGCTAACCTGGTGATCAGGCTGTTGTGTGTTCATTGACATAGGTCTACAAAGCATTGCCCGCAGTGACTGGCTCTAAGGACAAGCAGTTGGGGGAGGCTCCCAGGAGACCCCCAAGTGCACTGTGAGTGGGTTACAGGAAGCCAGAAGCTCACCTGGTTGGGTAGACTGGTTGAGGGGATGGTGTCCTAGAAAATGACTGATGTGGACCATAGAAACCAGCTCCTTTGCCCTAAAGAATAAAGGGGGAAATGTTTTTAAATTCAGCAGAGAGCGTTAGGGAAAATGTGGAAAATGGGGCTGAGGTGTGGGGGAGGGGCTGCTGTTGACTAGAGGACATTCAATGGGAGAATGGATTACCAAGGAGAGTTTTGGATATTCTGGAAAAGGGGGCGTTACCTGATGGCAACGGAATAAGTGATTTATTCTTTTGACGTGTAACACCACAATTCCCTGTCTCCTGAGCACTGGCCCATCCGGAAAGGAAGATATTAGGGACTAGTTGTTTGCCGAGCTCAAAGTCTCTGTTGACCTTAAAACAACTTGCCTGGAAGAAAAACGACCTAGTGTATATTTACTATTGAGCATAATTTTCCTTAGGAAGTCTGCAACCCTATTAAAGATTAATAGGGAATCTTATTTTCATATGTTTCTGCTTAAAGTCTATTTGTGCAAGTGTAGGCTGTTAGCCATTCAGACATCCGTTTACCTTCTTCCCCCCACCCCCTCCCAGGGCAGGCAGAAGCTAGGCTCCTTTAATGTGTGGAAGATAGATTAACATTCTGCTGAGCTTGGGGCTCAGGTACCACAGAGGTGTTTAGCGCTTGTCCTTTGGGGGTAAGGGCAAAAGGAGGAATTTTGCAAATTATTAAAGTCAAGAGAGCCTGTGTAATTTCAATTTTTCATCTTCTGGGAATCCCCAAAGAAGCAAGGTTTGACTGAAGGAGGCCAAGCAGCATTTGGGATAATTTCTAGAATTTACTCATGTTTCTCTAAAGTAATTAGAGTTCAGTTTCTCTGGCTCTAAGCATTACATGATGCAACACTTCTTTCCGAGGGGTCAGACAGCACCTCCTTAAATTTATACTGGCCTGATGCCAGCCAGCTCAGTAGAGGACCACATCTGGGGACCACATGTAGTGACCTGTGGAATTGCCCTGACCTGTTTCTGAGTATTATTCCATTGGCCTATAAAACACATTCCTCTGCTAGAAGATGCGGAGGACTCAAAGAAGATGTCACTCTTTGGTCATAACAGTAGGATTAAGCCTGATGTTATTTGAGCCCATATAGACCTTGGACATGTAGATTAGTGATCTCATGACAAAGCATTTCATAGGCCAAATTATTAGCAGAAGAATTTGAAGAAAAAGATCAGTGTGACCGTCTCTACCCTAAGGCTTCATAGAGGTCTCAAGGGCAGTGTGGACCTCCTGGGCTGGTCCTGAGCAAAACAGAAGACATCACACTGAGGAATCATATCCTCCTCCAGGAAACTGGAGGTCATACACAGGTGCCAGGTGCCTGGCACGCTCATCTTCCAGGGGTGCTGGAAGGCTTTACTGTCACTCAACTGGAGTAATCAAGCTTCAGAGAAGTTAAGGTATTCATCCCAAATGCCATGTTTAGCAAGTGGTTGAATTGAAACTGAAGACCTGGTCCATTTTCAAATTTTGTATTCAAAACCTCTACTCTACACTGACTTTTAATATTTTTTTTTTATTTTTATTTATTTGACAGATGCAGATCACAAGTAGGCAGAGAGGCAGGCAGAGAGAGAGGAGGAAGCAGGCTCTCCGCTGAGCAGAGAGCCGGATGCGGGGCTCGATCCCAGGACCCTGGGATCATGACCTGAGCCGAAGGCAGAGGCTTTAACCCACTGAGCCACCCAGGTGCCCCTGCCTTCTTCTTATACTTGTAAAGATCTTGTGATTATGTTGAGTCCACCTGGGTGATCCAGGAGAATCTGCTTACCTCAAGATCTAAAACTATAATCACACATTCCAAGGCCTTTTCACCACCATGCCAGGTAACATGTTCACACTGTCCATGGTTCCAGAGATTAGAGGGTAGACATCTTCTTCTGCCTACTGTAGTTTTCCTGCTGAAGTATGTTTTTAATTTTTGCTATATCATGAATTGCAGAACAGATTAGTCCCCGGTCATTGCTAGAAATCATGGAGCCAGTATGTAACTTTCATCCAGCCAAGGGTATGTGTGCGTTTTGTAGTAAAATCTGTCTGATTTTTCAGTGGCCCCAAAGACCTTCACTCCATTTACATTTATTCTATTGCATCAAAGCTACATCTGAAGGCATCTTGAAATTCTTTCTGAAGTGAGAGTGGGCATAAATAATTCAGTGAAACCATGGTGGGTGACCTTTGCTGTCCCAGGGGTGCCTGAGCAGTTGACCTGGGGCTTCTCAGGTTCCCGGGTTGAATGTAAGGCAACTGCCATAATTCACTCCTGAAGATAGAGGTGCCTGCAGAGTTTAACGAAGTAAATTCATCCCATGTTGGTCTAGAGTTTTAAGGAGTGGCTCTACTGATGAAAGATTGGTTGAGCATCTAGATTTCTGTTTCTCCTTGTAGCCCAAAGCCACAATACTGATGACTAATTCCTGTACAGAAATATGAAAGACTGATTGGATAAGATGGACTCTCAAAGAGTTTCGGCTTATTTGTCGCAGACCATTAGTAGATATCTGAATGCTTTATGATAATTTAATCATCCAGAAAACCTCAGATTTCCTTTTTCCTTCTATTGCTTCCCATAAAAACAAGCGCTGTCCAAGCGGAGTTTTCTGCACCAAAGGACATCTCGTAGCATGGATAATACAGAACAACTTTATTTGCCTTGGCTGTGCAGCCAGCTTAGGACTGTTGGCAGGGTCTTTGTGCCCGAGGGGGACTTACAGTCTCCTTATACTATGACCATCCGTGAGTCCATGGAGAGATTGGTGAGGGGGTGAAAGGAGGAGTTCTGGCCCAAGGGCAGCTCTGGGGCATCCTATCCGAGGCTGCCAAGAGCTCCTTCACCGTTGGAATGGATTCCCTTGCCAACTGCCATAGCTTGCTTTTCAGATTTACCACGTAGAGATTAGCTGTCAAACTCTGTCAGCCCCTCTGCAGCTGTTGACTGACAGCTGTCAGTGCTTGTGCAAGGTGGCTTCATGAGGGATGCCGAGATCGATCAGATGCCGACCTGGACGCCCTTCAGGGGGCTGCCGCTGTTTCACATCCTCGGAAAGGTGAAAGAAACACAGTATCTCTGCCCTGCAGCGTGTTTGCACTGAACTCTCATCCTGGAGAGAACCCCCAAGCAGGACACAGGAACTAAAGCCATGGGTGACACCTGCACTTCCCGAAGTCCTTCTTTGGTAGGGCTTTGTCACCGCACCAGGGGTCGAGCCCTGAGGGTGGTGATCATAGCCTCCTGTGACCCTCGTGCTGGGCCAAGAGCTACCAAGGAGCTGGACGAGCAGCTACGATCAGGGTTTCCCAGGGCAAGTGAGGACAGTGGCATATATTAAATGGGTTGTAGCCTCCCAAGTATCACGATGAAGCTGAGCAGGGCTTTGGGAGGAAGAGGCCAAATCTCTTCTTGGCTGCGAGGGCTGTATGGTGCCAGGAAACAGAGGCATTAGGCAAAGTTTCTTGGACCTCACAGTACTTTCCCAAAAACAGGGGTTCGCAATTTGGCTAAGTCAATGAGAAGTACATTAACTGGTTGGGCTTTAATCATCCCACCAGGATGGAAACCCACATTAGAGGGATGAGAAACTCAAGGTGTGCAGAGCTGCGTGTATGTGAGTCTGAGGGTGTGAACCTGCCCCAAAATTGCCCCAGGGAAGCCACACTCACTCACGGGCCTGGGGAAGACCCTGGTTTTCTGAAGGGCAACCTGAACATTCCCCCAACTCTGCAGACTCTCCCCCAGAGAACATGCTGGGCTTTGCCCCCCCCCCGAAGCCCGCATGCACCCACAAAGTGGGGAATAGCAAGGCAAGAAAACACCTCTGCAGAATGTCTTGAATATAGGCTCTGATCTGCAAGAGGATGTTTTCCAGATGTGCTCTTGGTAGGCTGCTGGGGAAGAAGGGCTAAGGTAATTTTCTAAAAACAGAACGAGAAAAATCTGTTTTGTGTCACCGTACCAGAAAGTCACCATTCCAGAACTCTTGCTTTGTCATCCCGGTGCTAATATTAGCAGCATGTTTTTCAAATTATTTTTATTCTGCATAAGAGATTAGCAGTATTAACAAACTCACTGATATTTAGTCATTTAAAAAATATGTCTTTCCCCTTAAGCCCCAGGGGGAAAAGTAGCTTTTTCTTAAAAATGCCTTTATTCTACGAGCTCATATGACTGAGAGGTTTTAAGTAACACCACAGGATTCCTGGCTTCAGACTTCTGAAATTTGTTTTGGTCAGAGTCACTCCACAGTTGTAGCCTCTGTATGTGATACAAGGGGCCAGCAGAAGGCAGGCTAAGAGGCATGTTCCCCTGTGTCGAGCTTGCTGTGGGTCTGGGCTATAAGGGCTTCACGTTGGAATGGATCAGAAATTGGGGAGGAAAAAAAGAAGAAGGGATAGGAAATGAAAATGTATTGTGTAATGTGTATTCTGGGTCCTGGGTAAGGTGCTTTATAGAACTTTCCATGAGTTCTCACAGCAGCCACATAAAGCGACCATGGATGGCATTTGCCCCATTTTCCAGGTGAAGAAATGGGGAGTTGGAGAAGTGAGCTAGTTTGCTAAGGTGTGAGAAGATGAAGGGTGGAGCTGGGGCCAGAGACAGGTGCGTGTCCTTCTCGGGCCTGGCGTGCTTTGTTTCCTCGGACTTTTGTTTCCTCTAATTAAGAACATCCTTCCAGACTACATGGCTTGCCTTGAAAACCGAGACTTGAAAGCCCTGATGGTCACGCTGTGGTCAAAGACAAATGCTAGTCATTTCTTACACAGCAGGTGAATAAAGGGATCTCTTCCCAAGGTTCTGGGTTTTGACCGGTCAGTCAAGCTCTGCAGTCCTGCATGGACACCAGTGGTGGCCCCAAAACCCCTCAGTAAAGGGAAGCCTAATGCATCAGTAGACTCCCCATGCTCAGATGCTCAGATACAGGGTTCTGGATGCATCCGTGACCTCTGCCGGGCTCCCGCATGCCATTCAGAGCGCTCATGGAAGCTAGAGTCAGTGGAACAGCATTAGGTTCTGAAGAACATTCTGGCCAGATAGTGGGAGGGGGAGAGCTGTTATACACTCGATGACTTAAATCATATACCTGGGAACTTGAGGTCCAACCTCCTCTGCATTTTCCCCTTCCAGGGCTGACACCTGCCATCTGCCACCACCCACCGTGTGACTCAGGGCAGGAGCTTAAACTTTTGTCCTTCAGTTTCCTTGCATGGGAGATGAGGGGGTCCACTGGAAAAATCTGGATCTCTGTACAAACCTGATGCCTAGATGCGAAATCATGTGTCATGGCAATGTGGACTCATGGGTGAGAACAATAATAATGCTTGGAAAACAAGTGCTCTTTTCTCCCAAGTATCTTCAACAGCCCTAGATTTTATCGCTGAAGTGGAAGGGAAATCCAAGAGCTAAGTAGCTCAGCAACGAATGTGGGAGTTCTGGGTAGTTCATGTCAGAGCCTGGATCTCATTTAGGACCTCACTATTCCTGGTCCAGAGCTCATTTCCATGAACCACACGGCTTATGTCCAAGTGTGGGATTCATCCTTGGGCGGGGGGGGGGGGGGGGGACATTTAAAAGAATAGGATGATCCAGGAGGAGTTAAAGTGGGCATTACTAGTATGTTGGCTTTTTTTTAACCTGTTTGCCATAACACTATTTTCCTAAAAATGTTACAGAAAAAGTAGGTAAATGATTTTCCCCCCACTGTCAAAAGACCATCTGCTGTTTGAGAAGACTCTCCTAGATTTTATCATTAGAATCAGTTTTCTATTTCCAGCTAGCAGCACACTTCCCTTAGTGTGATATGTTCTGTATAAACCTCTGTTTTTCTCTTCTGCCGGTTTCCTAAGGCTACCTTGGCATTTACAGTGTTTTCCTCCTTTTTAAGGGTGGGAGTTTCTCTTTCGGAGGAAGATACATTTCTACATTAGTGCCTATTCATTTCCTTTTCATTTTCTTAGAGAAAATCAGGTTCATCACTGCTTGTAGTCATGGAGATTTCATGTCTCCAGAAGAGATCCAATTGTGGAATTTCTTTGTTAAACCCACACTGGACGTTTAAGCTTTTGTGTTTGGATCAGTGCAGCCCAGGCAGGGGAGCGACTGCAACAGGCTACAACGAGTCTCTTTAACCCAAGGCGGGCAGGGCAAGTGTGTGCAGCAAGGGCTGTCCGTGGACGCTGGGGGCCGGGGCATAGCAGGTGCTTAGGCCATGGTTGGTGACTGGGTGGGTGAAGATCTTAAGCTGGAACCTGTGAGACGCTTGCCTCCCACGGTGCAGTGAACTCAGTATAGCCTCATCTTCCTTGAAGACTGGTCCCCCCACAGCCCCGCCCTGTGCCGAGCTGCCTGTGCCTTGATTCTGCCCCTCCTTTTGACAGTTTTAACTTCCGTTCTAGTAAAACCTGCCTCCTGGTGCATCCTCCTTTCTTCCTCTCCTTCAGGCTTTCAGGTCTCCCCACTGACTCCCCACTGCTGCAGTCTCCAAAGCAACCATGTCTCCCATCACTGGCCAGTGTCCTGCCTCCCCATTGCTGTTAGAACAGTGAGGGCATGGGATAAGTCTCAAGCAAATCTTTGCTGAACGGCTGAGAGTTCCAAAAGTTTTCCCAACATGCAAATCTGATCATGTTACTCCTTTGCTTAAAAACCTTCAGTAGGGGCGCCTGGGTGGCTTGGTCGATCAAGCGTCTGCCTTGGGCTCAGATCATGATCACAGGGTCCTGCGATGGAGTCCTGCATCAGGCTCTCTGCTCAGCGTGGAGCCTGCTTCTCGCTCTCCTTCTGCCTCTTTTCCTACTCATTCTTGCTTTCACTCTCTCTCAAATAAATAAAATCTTAAAAAAAACAAAATAAAATTAAAGTAAAAACCTTCAGTGGTTCCCAGTGGTTTTAGGATAAAATCCAAACTCTGAGGTCGTTCAAGGCTCTTCACACCCTTGCCACCTCATCATCTGTCATTCACCATTTGCATCCCATGGCTTGGCCATTCCATGTGGACAACTAACAGTTTTCCGGGTGATGTATGTGTTCGGTGTAGCAGTTGCGAATGATTTCCAGCTCTGGAGTCAGATTGAGTGTGCTCATGTTCCAGCTCCACCACAGAGCTCTGAGACCTGGAGAGAGTTCACTTAAACTCTCTTTGCCTCAGTTTTTTCATCTGCGAAATGGGACTGATAGTATCACCTGCTAAGGTTGGCGTATTAAATGTGTGCGCACACATGTCAAGCTCTTAATTCAGTCTCTGGCACATACAAACATTCCGTTATTACCCCGGGTGCTGTTCGAACTTGCTGACTCTATCCTTGCTGCCTGCTTCTGCCTGAGAGATCCCCTCTGCCTCTGCCTGATGGACCCGAGCCATCCTCTGACTCTCAGTCCCCATATCACAGCCTCTCTGGAACGAACATCTCTAGCCAAGGAGTGTTAAAAGCTTAAGTCAGGACCTTATAGCCTGGTTCTGCTACTTGCTATTTACTCTAGTCTAAACTTGTTAAGCTGTGGTTTCCTCCTTTGTGAAATTCAGATAAGAAAATAATTGCCTCTACCTTATTAAGAGTTCTCAGGGAAAAATATAAAGACAGACCTAGCATATGCTAAATACTTCGTTCATGTTAGATATTATTTTATTAGCAGCCTTTCTGCCTTTCTACAATAATACTGCCCAGTCACAGTATTATTGTAGTCTGTTTCCTTGTTTGTCTTGGTGGGTGATTCGAGTTCAGAGACAGAGAACTTCCTGCCTCTCAGGCACTTGACCCATCATTCACGCCATGGAACTATGGAACTGACAAGGACTCGGTGGCTTTATCGATACATGTAACCATCTGTAACCATTTTCATGTTTCTTTAAGAGATTTCTGAGGACCAGGGTGCCTGGGTGGCTCAGTGGGTTGAGCCTCTGCCTTCAGCTCGGGTCATGATCTCAGGGTCCTGGGATCGAGCCCCGCATCGGGCTCTCTGCTCAGCAGGGAGCCTGCTTCCCCCCGCCCTCTCTGCCTGCCTCTCTGCCTACTTGTGATCTCTGTCTCTGTCAAAGAAATAAATAAAATCTTCCAAAAAAGAGATTTCCAAGGACCATGTCCATAAGAGAAGATGTTAGGGAGGAACGGTCTTTGAGGGCTGACTCTTCTTTCTTTGAGAGGCCTTAACGACTGGAGAGTAAATGGTCCTACACCATTTTATTTGGCCTAAAGATGACTGGGAATAAGGGGAAGCCAGACTGGATGGGCTGGGACTTCACTCCCAAGACATGACATGGGTTTTATCAATAGGACTGAATACCTCCGGCTGGTCTTCACACAGGGTCGCGCCAATACGTGATAAGTAGTCGGTTATCCAAGAACGACACAGAGCCCTGATGTGGGGTGTTTGCCCATCACCGCGGTGCAAATACTCCCTCCGAGGTTACTCTCAAAGCACCACTGTGATGTTAACCGACTCACGAGGTCCCTGAGGACGGACCAGTCATCCAGGCATGAGCTGCCTCCAGCGCAACACTGTGTAAACCTCAGTTTTTCTATCTGTGAAATGTGAGTCCTCTGACGTTACAGTCCTGTCTCCAAGTAGAAATGTCAGTGGGTCGAATGTGAGAAAAAAAAAAAAAAAAAAAGCAGGCAAATGTTCGTGTTTGGGCAACACTGCCCGTGCTCATCATTATCTTAAAACTCTTTCTGTCCACTGGCCGTGTGCATCTTGGGATCGGGATCTGTGCTGACGGTCTTCTGTCACAAACCGGCCCGGCCGGGCTTCTGCTCAGAGCAATGTGTCTGGTTTTATCCTCCCAATCAGGGTTATGCTCTGCGCAGCAGACTGACTCAATTAGCCTTTCATTCCAGAGTCCAATTGTGAGTCAATTCTGAGGTTGTTAAGCAAAATGAATCTGGTGGCATTAGCCTCGCGCTGAAGGATAGTAATCCGCATCACGGTGCCGTTCAGTTAATAGTTGGCTTGAGAGACTATGAGAAACAGGGACTCGGAGACAAAGCGACCTTTTGTCCATCTCTGGGGGACAGGCTGGGAGTGCAGGGCTGCCAGGTCAGAGAGTTGCTCAGGTTGTGGGCAGCGCTGGAAGCCCAGCTGCCTGAACCATAGTTGGCCTTTGCAAAGTTAGAAGCCCAGCAGCACTAGATCATTAACTTTCATGACCGGGAAAATTCTTCTGAAATTAACAGTCGGTCCAAGCTGGATGCCATTGGAGTCAGTTGAGCAAGCCCGAGCCACCTCTAGGGATTTCCTCAGAAAAATAAATCCTCTACCCAGGCTACAGAAAATGGCCAGGTTTTATGTCCTTCAGTGTGTTCAATTAGAGTCAGAAAACACCAACGAGGTTTAGACGGTGGGAGATCCAGGCACAGACGGGCTCACGCAAGTCTCATTTGGAGGATTTTGCCAAGACCCTTAACTTCAGCACATGGCCCTGCTTGGGAAGCGGGATGTAGGGGCTTCTCTGAGGACTTTCAGGTGCCGTGCAAAGAAAATAAAGCTTTGCTCTAGCACCTGCCCTGGGGATTGACAGCGATGGGACCAGGCACACATGGACAGGGCCCAGATGGGCGCAACTCAGGCGGCTCAGCTACCCTTACTTAAAAGGGTTCAAGGGGAGACCAGACCCTCACAGACACCCTGCAGCCTTTGCAGTGTGCTATGAACTCAGACGATTTCATTGGGTCTCTTAACTCCCTGCTAGTCACGATTGTAGCAAAGGGACACATAATGGGCTTCCTGGAGACCTTTTACAAACCTCTGTGATCTCCACACACACTACCTTGCTCTGTCCTACCACACAAGCTCGCACATAACCCGAGGTATGCTAAGTAAACACAGTTTTTTGGGTGGAAGGAGGTAAAAACAGCACTATGTATGTCGCCTGCCAATTTGGGTATGCTGAAGAGAAGAGAGCTGAGACAGCCATCCATTGTCTCCCATAATTGCCGGATAATTTAAATTCTCTTGAAGTCCATTGTGTTCTTCGCTCAGAAGCAGAGCTGTTGTCTGCTGAGATGACCTCAGCAGTGGCCCCACTCTCATTCAGCATCTCTCCAACAATATGCTCTTCAGACTGAAAAACAGCCAGTTGGCCACAAAGAGCTTTCTGCCTCCCCAGACCAGCGTGTGTGTGGCCCCTCTCCACCTCTGGGGCTCTGCAATTTTGCCACCACTCATGGCTTCCCAGTGGGCTGCGCTGGCCCCTGGGCAGCTTCCCAGCTGTGGACAGGTACAGCAATGGTCAGCGGCCCCTCCAGGTACCTCCTCCCCCAGAAGGCCCAGTCACACAGTAAAACGGTGCCTCAAGTGAGCATCGCCTGTCCCTCCTTCGGTTCTGGAGCAGTGAGTCCCTCCTCAGTGTCACTTGGCAGGAATCAATCCCTGTCCCCTGGGCTGGGGAGTGAGAGAAAACTTAAAAGACAAATACACGTATTTTTAAAGCCAGCAGGAATTGCGGGAGCAGATGGGCTGTAGGATCCTATTTGGATGCCAGGGACATGTTTCTGTATAAAGTAAATATTTTCCCAGTGTAGATCTCTGGTGAGTGTGTAGAGAAGCGTATTTCCTAAAGATGCAAATAAGTCTGTCAGAAATAAATATTGAATGGAAACTTCAAAGCATCTAGATTTCTCCAGTTATAGGCCCTGAAGACTTCTCTGCAAATAAGCAGACACAGGTGGACAGAGGGCTGGGGGAAGGAAGGGACGGTTCTGGGGGGGAGCTGGATAAAAGGGGGTGCTCACATCCTAAGAGCTCACACTTTCTATATTTTTTTCTTTTGGTGTGGAAAAAGCTGTGTTGACGAAGGAACAAAGAAAAGTTACATTGGTCCAGAAGTTTAGGGTATTTCAAAAGACACAGCTTACCCTTTCTTCCCATTGCAGATCTCGCCTTGCAGATTTTTTTACCAACTGCCAACCCGAGTCAAGGTCTGCCAGCAGCTGTCTAAAGGAAAACTATGCTGACTGCCTCCTCGCCTACTCAGGGCTTATTGGTAAGCTGGGGGAGAATCGGGACGGGAGGGAAGTCTGGTTTACGGATACTCACGGACTCTTTCCATTGTAGCCTACCACTGTCTGCGAGAGGAAAAATCGCCCAGTAACCCTCTGTGCTGGGGTTTTGATGTTAAGCCCTGTAGGACTTACCTGCAATAAAAGGAAACCCGGGGATCATGGCTGTGCCAAGGCAGAGGCAGGAAGCAGGGAGTCTCACAGTGCGGGAAGACTATGGCGTGAGCACTTGAGAAGCACCTTGGCGGGTGGGGAGAGGGACCAACCACATAGAACAACAGGAAAGGAAAAAAAAAAAAAAAAACCATGGCCATGGAAGAGGGAAGCAAGTCCACCTGAGCTCATTGAATTAGGGCACTTAGAAGTCATTCCATCCGGAAAAATAAAAAAGGCTCCTCCCTAGAAATGGAAATAAAACCCCTAACTACTGGGGTCCTTCTCACCATTGATATTCTTGGTAATTCAGCTCCTGATGTGCCGGGAGTGAGGTGGCCTATAATGTTTCCCTGAGAACAGACCTAGCAGAAACAGTGTTTTCTGCCTTCCCAGACGGGAAACAGGTTCTCAGCATTCGGGGCAACAGTGCGGTTAGGGTGCCAGTGAGTTAGAAGGTCAGAAGTGAGGCAAATTTGTGTCCGTGGCTGAAAGGGGCATGCAGGTAGAAAGGCAGGTGTTCCGGGGCCCGGAGCCTGAAGACGCCCCGGTGGCAGGGCTCCGTCACGACTGACATTTGAGGGCAAATGCATAGTGAAGGCTGTGGAGGGATGAGGGAAATCACACTTGTCAGAAGCATGATGGCTCAGCCACGGCGATTGCACTAGTCACTGGGCAGGAAGAACTTCCCACCAAGAATGACAGCACAGACTCAATTTTTTTGGTCACCAGAGTGGCTTAAGACCAGCAAGAGCTTTCGGGAAAATCAATGTTGATAATTAATGTGGGGATATTATAGGTGCCGGCTCACTCATCCCAGTGTTTTTTGAAAAAATACCTGTGTTCTCTTGGCCAAGACCTTTCCCCAGTGCTGTTTACGATTTTTGTGGCTGTATCCCAATGAGTGTAACTTCCTTGAGTCAATATCCCAAATTTGCATTCGCTCTTTCCTTTTCTTAAGTAAGTGGGTCTCTACTAGGGGTTACTTATCAACTATGGAATTGCAGGTGTGAGAAACAATGGAAATAATTAAGCCATGCTTAATTATTAGAAAAAGTTAGAAAGTTATAACTTATTATAAAAAGTTAAAAAAAAATAACAGAGAAACCCAAAGGAGACAGTTGGAAGGATCCACAACTCTACTCCCAGATATAATCCCTATTAATACCTCGGTCCCTATCCTTCCAAGCATATGTGTTCATTAAATCCTCCGTGAGTGGCCAAGGCACAGGGCTGCCAGTCATTTCTGGCTTGGAAGGCATCGCATGCCCAGGATGATGAAATACTCATCATATAATGGAATGAAATGGTTGAAGCAATGCATTTTACAGACCAAAATTTATTTCCCTCTTGGGTTTGGGTTTTTCCCTCCACACTGGTGCTTGGGTTCTAATGCCTTTCAGTACAAAGCTTGTGCCTGCTTCTGTCATATGTCAGGGATCCATCATGGTGCCCATCACTCACTGGCTACTTAGTAGACATATTTTAACCTCTGGACTCAGGGTTTGGGGTACCTTCTCCTTTCTCATCCAAAGTTAAGTGCTTACTCTCTGTTGTGGGTCAAAGTTCCCATCCCAGGGTATAACAGGAGAGAATGTAGTTTGAATTAGCAAGGAATGTAGGGTAAAAAAGACATATCTTTGACACAGAAGAGCTTACAAAGAATTTTTTTTTCTGTAATGAACAAAATATATCCTGTGACTCACTGACCACCTATTACTTTTATGTCCACAAAATACAGAAAAACAGAAGGCTTCTTGGCATGACTAGGCATCGCCTGATGCAAACCACCCAGAAGAAGACATTTGGGTTGTATTAAGTATAAATGCTTTGCTTATTTGTGCCAGCACAGAGCTCATCAGAAAAACCATGAGCATAGGAAGATGTAGGCAAGAGAGACCACCCAGCATTTCTTTGAGGGCTTTTGAGGACTTCTGAGACAATACTCTAGAAGCCATCAGCTTAGAGGATTTCCAGTTTATTTCCAATTCCTTCACAACTTGGAAGACTTTATTTAAATCAATTGAGCATCTGGTGAGCAGAGGCCTCATTATATATGTTCCGGATGTTGGGGAACCCAAAAGATAGCTTCGAAGCTCCCCTGTGTTCCTTTGAAGAAGCCATTTGCTTCTGAGGGAAGTGGATGCAAAGTCCTGAAAGGATTTTTTAAGACATGTGAAACCAGTTCTATCTATTTATGGAGATTAATGACGTTTTCAAGAAAATGCAAGGGATTTGGGAACTCATGCATTCAAAGTTAATTCTCTCCTACTCCGTAACATCCATACCATTTGGGCAGGAAAAAAATACCCTAAGTGCAGCTCAAGGAGTTCTGTTATAATTTTTTAAGTAAATGTGTAAATTATTTTATGTGCTCAAGATAAATTGCCAAGAAAATGCACTGCTTAACATAATTTCCCACTCAGCAAACACAATGTTTGTAATTATCCGTGGTGTGTCCACGTCAGAGGAACATTTGTTTCTTCTTAGGCTAGAGAAAAGTCTATACGATCACCTAAGAACAAGGTGCTTTGTTTTTACTTTCTTAGGTACAGTCATGACCCCCAACTACATAGACTCCAGTAGCCTCAGCGTGGCCCCGTGGTGTGACTGCAGCAACAGCGGGAATGATATAGAAGAGTGCCTGAAATTTTTGAACTTCTTCAAGGACAATACTTGTCTCAGTGAGTTTAAAAAAAAAAAAAAAAGGAAGCAAACACATAAATACACTTTCCTCTCTGTGTTCAAGTGATACCTTTGCATTTCTTGTGCCTGCCTCTTCTTTCTCTCTCTCCTCTCTTTTTTCCGGCTTGCTGATGGTGAATCCAGCCTCTCTTGGCCATACTACGCAAGGCAGCAGGAAACAGCGAGTGGGTGCTGCCAAGTCTGTGAATCCAAAGTCCTAAGAGAGCAAGAGATTCAAACAATGGAGGGTGTATCCTATCAGATAGAGCCCTTCTACCCACAGATCAAATTCTGATGTTGGCAGCCAGCACGAAGTCTGTTCCAAAGGTTCTTAAAACCTGGGTGCAATATGCAGTGTGAGAAGCTCAGACAAATTAGATGGGGGTAAGCCTCCGAGGGCTTGCTGAGAAAAATTAGAACGTTAACATTGATAGCTCCCTGGATGTTCAGGGTTGGCTCAGAGGAGAAGCCACAGTTTTTGAGTGGGATAAGCTGGCGATGCAGGCAGGAGCCTCAGGATGTCCGTTATCTTGGGAGACAGAGATGAGCACCCGGGAGCAGGGTGGTGGTGGGAAGCTTGCTCCTGCTTGGAAATAGTATCGGCTGTTATTGCCATTTTCTTCAGGCAATATGGAAACCTGTTTCCCAAAGGGAGAGGGAGAGAGAGACACACATGCTGGTGTGAACAATGGGCACCCATCAGACCATGCAGGGTGTCTCTTCTATCTGCGGAGACACGCACCACTTGAGGGGACCATCCAGCGGACATGCTTGAGGACCTCGTTCTCCTTTTGTGGCACTGCCATTAGTGTATTGGGTGCCTTCAACTCACTCCATAGGAAGTGCGATATATGTATGATCTCATTGACTGTTTTCTGCACAAGAGTGCTAGGAGGTCTAGGTAGGAACTTCTCCATTTCACAGGTGAGTAAACAGCTGTTGCTCACATGGGCCCTCCATGCCACAGTTGGATCTGAAGCCCGAGTTCCTCCTTCCGCAGCCCCTGTCCCCTGAGGCTTTTGTGTTGTGCCTGATATCAAAGGGCCCATTGGACAAGAACATATGGCAGAAAACCGAGGACCAGGTGGGACTTCCTGGTGAGAGATGTGGAGCCAGCTTATAGGAATTAAGGTTCAGCCACCCCTCTGAGAGCTGTGAACACTCCCATGATGGTCTGCTGTCCAGTGACTGATGGCCAGAGAATTAGCTAACAATTTACCATGTGTACATGGAAAAGCTTTTAAGTGTTACTTATTCTAAAACCTCTTTATCGCTTCCTTTGTTGAAAAGACAGATCTAAATGATTTGCTTACTATGTACTTCGGTCATGTGGCTGTAACCAAATGCTTTAATCATCTTAAAACTAACACAAGCTTCTGGACACCTAAGGGAAATGGAAAACCACAAAACTAGTGGGAAGTACGGAGACATTTGCTGAGATATTGGGCGTACCCCAGAACTGAACCTCAGCTCTCTTGTTTGGTCTTTTAAAAAAAGAAAAGCGTAGGGGCGCCTGGTGGCTCAGTGGGTTAAAGCCTCTGCCTTCAGCTCAGGTCATGATCCCAGGGTCCTGGGATCGAGCCCCACGTCGGGCTCTCTGCTCCACGGGGAGCCTGTTTCCCCCTCTCCCTCTCTCTGCCTGCCTCTCTGCCTACTTGTGATCTCTGTCTGTCAAATAAATAAATAAAATCTTTAAAAAAAAGAAAGAAAAGTGTATATACATATATATATAGATATCTATATCTATATCTATATATATATATATTCTTCTTTTCCACATCCTGCACAGTTTTTGGCAGAATGCAAGTTTTAATGAAGATAAAGCAATGACAGTATAGGTCAGTGCAAGAAAAGATTATAGTCACACTGGCTGGAAAACCGCTCCCTCGTGGAGAAATTAAAGGTGTCCCTGCTTAATATTTTGGTGAAGGGGAGACTGGTCTGGCCTCGTTTTGCTGATGACTTCTCAATACAAATAAATACATTTGGTCTTCAACAGGGACCAAAGCCAGCCGGAGCTTTTCACAGTCATTCCATTTAGACTTGGGTGGGAAGGGGCACAGCCCACCAGAGACACAGGGCCATCAATTCACTGTCCTGCAGAAAGCTCTAGAGTAGAAGGAATTACAATGTGTAGGTTCCACCGACTGTTTATTTCTGCTTATTGGGGGGAAGCACAGTTATTTTTAATCCAAAGTGGGTGGCCAGGGTGAAGGGAAGCGAGAAGAATGAGCTGGAGTTGGAGGTGGGATCAGAGTTACACTCACTTGGGTCTGTCCCCAAATGCCTCCTTCGCCTCCCTGGACCGATGCATCGGAACTACGCTTCCCCATCACACGCTCACCCCCGCTTCATTTCCTCCAGGTGTTTCTCAGCACCGAATGGATTCTGTATTCCACTTAATACCCTCCCCAGCCAGCATGGGCTCTCCTTGGAGGCAGGGGCTCTTGTCTGCTGCTGCTGTCCTGGCTGTTCACTGCTGCATGCCTAGCACAGAGCAGAGCCTGGCACCTAGTCCGTGCTCGACTGACGACTGACGTTTGAGTAAATAAATGAGCAAGTGCGCAGACACCCCAGGAGGCAAGACCACCACATGGGAAAAGCTCAGGTAGTGCCCGTACATGGCAGGGGTCTCCTGGATCTCCGTGTCTGAACAGGAAAGAGGAAGGAGCATTCTGCAGCTGGTGGTGGTGGTGGTTCTGGGTCATTCGGGGGAACCCGTTCCCCCTGTCCCTCTTTCTCTGCAGTACGCCCACCCTGTTAAGCCACATAAGACCGCTAGGAGCAAATTTATATTAATTCGAGGCTGTTTCTTACAGCCTAAAAAATGTAAAGTTTGAGAAAACAAGCTTCCAATTTGCTGAACTTAAAGGATAACAATTTTAGAACAAAATGTCACTTCTAAGAGGAAGATTAGGCTTAAATTATTCTGTCTTGTATATGGGAAGATGCCAGCTAAGAATCATATATTAACAATTTGCACATTCAGGTCTCAAATGGAGGAGTTTGATTTCTTATACAATGAATATGAAATAAAAAATTCCTAAAGCCAGGCCAAATCCCTGAGGACCTGATTAAAAACTGTTTTTAATTCATTTTGGGGAGGGGAACAACACACAACCAATTTACTCTTGCCATAAAAACAATCTAATCCCATGAAATTGTAATAAGCTTTTAAAGTTTTACATTTTAAACTTTTCATTTAAACAGGGCTGCTCCTACCTAATTATGCAGATTTTGTTTGGAAGACTGGGAGCAGAAAGGGAAAAATAATCTTACTTAAATTTTCACTATGTATTGATGAGATTTGGGGTAGATTTTTTTTTTTCTTTAAGAAACTAGTTGCATCTGTACTAGTTTTCTTTGGCTCATAGTAGCTGCTCGAGCCTGTGCTGGGTGCGCCATGGTAGTGAGTCACATCTTTGGCTCTTGGATTTTACCGCCTGCCAAATTAGCGTGGGGGTCACCAAGTTGCCTCATAATTAGGGATAAGTTACTTAAAAAAAAAAAAAAGCACTAACTAGTTTGCTTTTAGTATAGTATTTTAACAGAGAACAGGGATGTTTTTAGAAGATCGTGATCCCCCCAAAACAGGTTCAAGGCTGGGTTTCGAAGCACTTGACTGATGAGTATTTCAGGGCAAGGACCTTGCTCAGCACCTGGTACATACAAAGGAACACGATCTGTTGTGCTTTGAGCATACCGAGGGGTCCATCGCGGTGTTTAATGAATGAATTGATTTTTGAGTACCTGACCCGATGGCTGGCTCTCAGCGCATGGGGGGTGGAGGGATGGATAGGTTTTGTTCAGGGAAGTCCAATACTGTAATCAGAATGTCTAGTGTGCCTCTCCGGCTTCATGTATCCTGTCTGTTACGTTTGCTGCTTGACTTTGAAATTGGATTTCCTCCTGTTTCACTGCAGAAAATGCAATTCAAGCCTTTGGCAATGGTTCTGATGTGACCGTGTGGCAGCCAGCCCTCCCAGTTCAGACCACCACTGCCACTACCACCACAGCCTTCCGGGCCAAGAACAAGCCCCTGGGGCCAGCAGGGTCTGAGAACGAAATCCCCACTCACGTTTTACCACCTTGTGCAAATTTGCAGGTAAGAGCGGGGGCACGACTCCCGTTTGGAGCGCCCTTGTGGGGGCAGGGGAAAGCACGGACCAGTTTCCTGCAAGGCAGTAAAGATGGATGGCTAATGATGGGAGGGCTGGTTGGGTTTGAATCTCACAAGTGCATTTAACCACGATAAATGATGATTGTGAAGCGCCTCAGAGCGGGAGAAAGACAAACTCTTGGGACTGACTCCCATTTGCTCGGAGTGTGACTTTGGTCATTGTGCCCGGAGCTGGCCTTGGTGTCTTCACCTGTAGAAGGAGGCGGCTGGCCATTAATCTTCAGGCCTTCTGTTTGTGGAGTGGCAGAGTCAAAGTGGGATCAATTTATGTATTGTGTTTATTCTGTGTTCTCTACAAAGCAGCAGCCTGTTGAAAGGGAAGGTACTCTTGGGTTGGTCGCCACCGGTGTCATTTAAACTTAAATTAAAGCAGAGAGTGTAACTCTGTCTTAAGGTGAACCAGGGGTTCATAGCGATGGGCACTCAGAAACAATTCTCTCCTCCGTGAACTTATAAATAATGGGCAAGATGCAGCTTGTCAACATTTTTGGGAAGTCAGACCAAACTAATAGATGACGTTTCAGAAGACTAGCCATCACTGGAAATTCTATGAAATTAGTTTCCTCCATGAGAGAGGACTCTGTCAGCCAGAAGGAGACATTCTTCCCACCTCTCTGTGCCTTTGCTACCCCATCCCCTCCCCGCTACCCAGATCACAGCGCCTGGCTTCTGCTTCCTGTGGTGCCTGCATGTCTTGGCCCCACAGTATTGTGATTCTAACACAGCTCTGCCCAGTCACCCCTCCCTGCCAGGAGGACTCGGTGCTGCCACAAGGTTGCCCTGGCAACGTCAGGGGACACATGAGCTCTGTTCCCGATAAATAAACGGCGCCTTGCCTTCCCCCATATTAGTGATAGGAAATCTGCGTCATAAGTAGAGGGGCGAAGTAAAATTAAAAGCAGGATGTTTATGTTGAGGCTGTTATTCAGCTTCTCAGCGGAGGGGGAAATGGCAGTGGGGGACGACCAAGGAATGAGGCTGCAGCCATACTTGTCTTCCCTGGGATACACACACACACACACACACACACACACACACACACACTCCACAAACATTGGAGCTAAGCGGCATTTCACTTCTGGGGAGCCCTCCAGGGTTCTACCAGACCTCGCCTTTCCTCTTGAGGGATGGCCTGCTTGAACCCGTTTTTGCACACATGAAGCAGGGAGTGAGAGCATGGGCTCTGCAGCCAAGCCTGTGTTCAGACCCAGGCTCTTTTCCTCACCAGCACCCTGGCTTCTCTAAGCCTCAGCTTTCACAAAACTCAAGATTGGCCAAGCTGCCAGAATGGAGGAGATTAAATGGGGGTAATACTTCAGGGTCTGGGGCAGAGGGAACACTCCAGAATGGTACTTTAAAAATGTCCCATGTGATGTCTGACCCCAATCAGTTGGCCACTGGGTCTCTTGACAGCAGATGGGTGTTGGTGTTATGCCGGACTTACAGACATCCTTCCCTTTTACACGTAAGGCAACAGAGTCAGGGAAGGGTTGGTGACTTAACCAGAATCACACAGTAATTCTTTGGAGGGCCTCAAGGCCGGTATACTTCCTCCTTATTCCATGACCTTGGACAACCAACCTGGGCTCTTTCTTTGAATTAGAAATGGACAGAAAGGAGGAAGGAAGTAAGGAGGAAGTAAAGGAGGAAGTAAAAAATGGAAAGTTATACAGTATTTGTCTTTCTGCATTTGGCTTATTTCACTTAGCATAATGCCTGCACGTTCCTGATCTCACTTACATGTAGAATCTGATAAGGTCAGATTTTTTTTTTAAAGATTTTATTTATTTATTTGACAGAGATCACAAGCAGGCAGAGAGAGGTGGGGAAGCAGGCTCCCCGCCGAGCAGAGAGCCCCATGCGGGGCTCGATCCCAGGACCCTGGATCATGACCTGAGCTGAAGTCAGAGGCTTAATCCACTGAACCACCCAGGCACCCCAAGGTCAGATTTTTTAAAGCGAGGAGAACGGTGGTTACCAGAAGCTGGACAGAAAGGTGCTGCTTAGAAGGAACAGGTTTCAGTCCCATGGATGAATGGGATCTAGAGCTCTAGTATACAACATGGTAACTACAGCTAGTAATAGTGTATTGGATACTTAGAACTTGCCAAGAGAGCATCTTAATTGTTCCCACCCTCCCCCCAAATGGTAGCTACCTGAGGTGATATGTTAATTAGCTTGACTGTGATTAACTTTTCCTCAGCTATACGTGTATCAAAACATCAGGTTGTAGTCCTTAAATACATCCAATTGTTATTTCTCAATTTTACCTCAGTAAAGCTTGTGACGGGGGCAGAGGATAGAAATGGTGGCAGAGAAAAGCTCCTTGTGAGGGACCATGTGTCCTAGTGTTTCCTGAAGGCAGCTATTCAAGTAATAGGGAAAGCACAAAGCTCATGCTTTAGGTTGGGATTCTTCATGCAATTCCAGGAGACAGGGAATCGGGAAAGACTGAAAGTTTGCCAGTAAAATTTTCACAGCTTGGTGATATCTTTTGAATGACCTATACTAACAACAGAAAGAATCATTGGAAGCTAGAGGGTGGGGGATGAGTGAGTGAGAAGAGATGGGCCTTCACCCCGAGAACCCTGTGGTCCCTGGCACTGATTTAGGACTCTTGCTTTGGAGGAGGGCTCCCAGGAGACTCATTCTCCCTATTTGTCCTTCTTCTGCCTGCCTGGCTGTCTCCAGATAAATTACGATTTGCCGGGGGGTCCTAGAAATATCTTACAATGGCGTTTGTCCCAGCCGCGTGTGTCATTACTCAGAAGAGAACTGACTTAAACCAGCTTGGGATCCATTGGTAGCAGATTTGGAGAAAGTCAACTATCTTTGGCAGCTCTAAAGTTCACTTCCCTCGAGAGGCATCCTCCTGTAATATTTTAAAATATACAATAATACGAGAAAACTCTTGGGGACTTGAGTTCCTGTCTTAACATTTGAGATAGATTTCCCCTTTGGCAGGGAAGAAATAAGAATAAACATTTTCAAAAGTCGAAGTGTAATAATCAACAAAACCAAGTGCGTTTCTTTTGGGGCAATGGGTGGCCTTTGGGTGTGGGGCGTATAGGACTCTTCTGTAGTTCCTGTGAAAGGCTTGCCTTTAAAAAAGGAAAGTTGATTGATTAGTATAAAATGTCATAGAAATGTCCAAGTGCTCACCCCCCGAGGTGATAAAATACCAGGTTTTGGGTAACCCGCCAAGCTCCCATGTCAGGATTAATTGTCAGTCATATTAGTAACAAGCATGACGCGGGCTGTACTCTTGTTGGCATATCCTTTTGAGTTGTACAAAGTGGCCACACGAAAAACAAAGGAAGATTAAAAATTCTACCAATTATTTCATCTTCTGTGCACTTGAGTGATCTGCTAGCTGGAAAAAGCTCAGGATATTTAAACCAAATGGACTGTACTTGTCACTTATTTAAAGTAAATATCTTTGGGAGATGTAAGTAGGTGTTGGAAAAATCCCTATTTGCCTCGTTGTACACCACTTAGTTCTGGAAGCTTAAAGTGAAGACCCTTTAGAGTGGCATTTGTAGGTCTTGGATTCTGTGGTCAAATGGGGAGCTAGAGCCTGGGGAAGACAGCCCAGGGACCACAGCTGAGGACGCTGAGGAAAAGGTTGCTGCCTCTGCCCCTTTCTGCTCACTTTCCCCTCAACAGAGCTGTGACTGAGAAGAGAAAGTCTGGTAGCCTAGAGGACACACGCTCCGATCCAGGGCTAGCAGGTGGGTAGGAGATAGCTGGGAGCAGTTGGAGAGCTCTAGTGCACGGTGAGAGCCACGGTTGAAGTCTGTTTTTCTTAGGAGCCAAAGAAAACTTCTCTGTGGAGAGACATGGAGGGCCAGAGTTTGTAGACAGATCTCAAGTACGGCTCCTCCCCTCTCCCTAGTGGGACTTTTAAGGCAGCACTCTAGAAAGAAACCACCAATGTGGTTTTCTCAGACACAGAAGATATGGGAGCATCTCCAGGGCATAGTCTTCGTGAGAATGCTTACTGCTGAAATCACCAGTGCCGAGGGCTGCTGTTCTCTTCCCCACCGATCACCCATGCTCTGCGTTGGTGGTCAGACTGCACTGGCCCTAAGGGTCCCACAACAGGGACACTACTGGTCCTCCATGGGCCATGGGGGCAAAGACTTTGAGGTGGACATTTTTCTTGGAGCAGAGAACTTGCAGCACCCACTGGATTTTAACCCCTGGCCTCCTTGACTCGATCCACTTCCTTCTCTTCACAGAGCACAGTTTGAAGCTTGTAGAAATGGGCTGGGTGCTTGTCAGATGTGGGGTGTTCCCCCACTGGTAAGAAGAGCAGAAGGCAGACAAGATTTGCCCAGCCATTTATTAGAATATTAGAATATTCAAATATTTATTAGAATATTAGACGAACTATTAAATATTAGAATATTCAAATATTTAATTAGAATATTAAATATTAGAATATTGAAACTAATCTAGACCTGAAACAAGACTTTCCATCCCGGAAGAAGAGCATCTCCCTCTGCCGCCTTAGGACCTCATCACCTGAACAAAGTCTCTTTGTACCTGATAGGGCCAGACCAGACCAGAAATGATTTCACAGCTCTTCCCAGGGCCAGACCCCAAAAGCTCCAGATGCGGCGGCAGGAAGGCAGTTATCCAAACCTGCTAAATACCCAGGACTCCTCTGGCTGTGGCCAAGTGAAAATTTTAAGTGTGGAGTTTTAAAAGGAAAGCTGCCAATGGGTGTTCCGTAAATCATTTGTGCCAGCAGACTGACCCCATTATGTCAGCTAATCCTGGAAATACAGGAGGTAAATTTAAATCTTCAAGCATGAAGCACTTAATCAATATTCTAAATGTTTTTCTTGCAATTTATGCTAGCCGAGCAATGGGGTGCTTTGGCGTCCTGTTAATCTTCCACTGGAGAAGAGGCACTTGAGAGCCAGGCCAGGGTGGTGGGATCTTGCCCGGGATGATTGGTGGGAGGGCGGGAAGCCAGCACAGGAGGGAGCGAGGTGCTCGCTTCCACGCTAGGCCGCTGGCACGGAGACGCTCACCCCCGCACTCAGTCCCTCCCATGCCAGCAGGCAGAGTCCCCCTGGGACACCTTCTCAGTGCTTTCCTTTAACCTGTGGTTGACAGCCCAGGAGGGGCTTTGCTGGGAAGAGCATGAGCTTTGGGGGTCAGATGGACCTGAGTGAGAACCCTGGTTCTGTTCCTGTTGTTCTGTGATCGAGGGCATGTTTCCTACCTTCTCCGAATGTCTGCTCTACACTGTCACCTGCCTCCCAGGTCGGCTGTGAGGGTTCAGACCTGGTTCCCCTTATGCAAAGGGCCCAGCATGACTGTCCAACCCTCTCCACGTGGTAAGTGGTTACCACTCTTAGTGTGATTGTTGAGCTGTGTGAGAGCTTTCTCTCTGGACCCTGGGACCATAAAGGAAGGGCTCTTCCCAGGGGCTGGGAGTCTGTGGAGGAAAAAAGATGGAGCTGCTTTCTTAGTTTGTAAGAACCGTGGGAACGGGGTGATATCCAGCTGATTCTAAGAATTGGTCATTGTCAAAAGTCCTAAGGAAGGAGGGAAGTACAAGTGTACTTTGGAGGAAGGGCAATCAAAAGGCAATAAGAAAGGACAAGGTGTTGAGGGGTTACAACAGTTCCAAACTCCATCTCCCCACGCCCAGAAGGGTCTCCTGGGAGTGTCATCCTAACAACCAGCTTCTCGGTGGTATGACTGGGCCGTGACAGTGTCAGATCTTGGTCCGACCTCGGTCCCAGAGTGGGACTGTCTGCCAGGGGCTGTTGCCACATCTCTTTAACCAGCGCTGACCTTGGGAAGATGTGATACGGCTGTAAACGGGAAAGAGTCTTAGTTGCAGAAAAGATAGTGTCTGAGAACCAGCTTTGCATCCCAGCCTCTGACACCAGGACTTTGATTCCTTCCCATGTCTGCACTCTGCCGAGATTACTCTTCACTTCATATTTGTCTTTAAACTCAATTACTAGGGACGCCTAGGTGGCTTAGCCAATTAAGCGGCTGCCTTTGGCTCAGGTCATGATCCTAAGGTCTTGGGATTGAGTCCTGCTTTCGGCTCCTTGCTCAGCGGGGAGCCTGCCTCTCCCTCTGCCTGGTGCTCCCCCTGCTTATGCTCTCTCTCTGATAAAAAACAAAAAGCTCAATTGCTAGATATACTTACTTATATGAACACTCTAATTTTTAGACTCATCCAAAGCTGTTAAAAACACATGTGACACATACATGAATCAGTGTGCTAGTTCTCTATCATAATCCATATATAAATATTAAAATTAAAAATGTTAGTAATGTCCCCTACATAGTGTCACAGACAACAGTGATCCCCAAAGCCTCCTCTGAGAAGCATTATAAACCATCCAATATGACAGAACCCAGAACTATTTGCTCTGATAGCGCACATCACCGCTAGTTCTTATGGTTGGATGTTAATAAAGCAAATGTGTATAAGCTCTTCCCACGAGTCGAGTACTCTTCTAAGCACATTATGTGTATATAGAGTCACTCCCTGAATCCCCACAGTAACCTCATGAAGTCAGTACTGTTATTATTCCCATTTTTTCAGACAATAGACCTGAGACACAGAGAGGCTGGATCAGGAGAGGAGGACGACAAAAGGGGCATCTTTCCCTTCTGTGCATTTTAAAGGACTGTATTACCTAAATCAGAGCACTTCACCTTTCGGTTTCTAGGTAACATTATTCACTCAATAGAGATGAAAATCAGTCTCTTCGTTCTTGTGCAACATCTGGCAGATGGAGGAACCAGACTGGTTCATAAACCGGCATAAAGAAAGGAAACGATACCTATTCTGACAACAACCGGTGTCCCTAGAACTCAGGTCTGACGCCAGCTCTCGGAGACGGCACAGATGCCAGAAGTTAAGGGCACGGTCCCCAACAAGATGGCCCTGACTTCAGATGCCAGCCACACTTCAGGGATTCCCCAGGCCACCAACCAGCTACAAATTCAGGGCTTCCCACCACCCCTCACATTCAATCCACTAGAATGACTCAGAAGTCAGGAAAGTACTATGCTTAGGATTATGGTTTTATTATAAAGGAAACAAATCAGGACTAGCCAAATGGAGAGATACTGAGGCTGAGGTCTGAGAGAGTCTCCAGAAGAGAGCTTTTGTTCCCTCTCCCTATGGGTTTGGGACACTGTCCCCTCGCAGGGCATTCATGCATTCATCCCCCAGGAAGCGCCACTGAGCTGCAGTGACCAGAGTTTTAATTGGGGTTTCATTACACAGGCGTGATTGATTGAGCCATTGGGCCTGTGATTGAATGCAGTCTTCTACCCTTGTCTGCTGCCTGGACGTCAGGCAGTTGGGCTGACCTTGCATGATTCAAAGCCCCAGCCCCTTGGCCCATAGTTGGTCTCTCTGGTGACCAACCCCCGTTCTGAGTCATTTCATTACCGTAAACTCAGGTAGGATCCGAAGGGCTCATGAATACCAAACATACTCCTATTGTTCAAGAACTTCCAAGGATGTAAATGTCACCTCTCAGAAACCAGGAACAAAAGTTAGTCAAATTCTAATTTTAATTCTAGGACCAAAGAGTGAAACTTCTCCTAAGAGAGCTGGAGTGGAACTTTCCGCGTGGGCTCATTTCCCCACTTGCCAGCCATGAATCCTTGGGCAAACTACTTAGCTTCAACTTCCTCATCCCTGGAATGGGGATCCCTGAAATGGGGATGGCCGCCCAGGAGGGGTGGATCTTCCTGGGCTGTCACAAGGATTCAGTGCGATCCTCTGTGGAAAGTGTAGTGCCCAGCTCAGAGGAGATACCATGTAAGTCTTTATTATTTGTAGGTTTTGTGAGGCTTTCGGCCCTTGGATAGCACTGGTCCTCTTTGTCCCATCTTCAGTCATAGAGAAGCACCCTGAGGGGGCCGGGCTGCGTTGTGCATGGCTTTATACGGGTCCCGTTTTCCAGTGGCTTTGCACGTGTAGCACAAGCTTGTTAAGGTTAAGGAAAGGTGAGGTCTTTTCAAGGTGGTGGTTTGGAAATGTAATTCGGAGTCAGATGCTTCTCTGTGCTTTCCGGGAGGTGGGCTGTATGCCTCTGGGCCGATCTTAGAAACTTCAGTAAGGGTCGTTGGGTGATCTCTTGGTCATGAACTGGACAGGTCCCCCAGATCAGTCTTCCTCAACCTCGGCCCTCTTGACATTTTGGTCTGGAAACTCTTTGTTTGGGGCTGCCCTGTGCACTGTAGGATGTTGAGCAACATGCCTGGCCTCCATCTTCTAAATACCAGTAACACCTTTCCCCAGTGGTGACAACCACACAGGTCCCCAGACAGAGCCAGATGCCCCTGGAGGGCAAAATCGTCCCTGACAGTGGACCACCGTCCGGGAAATGAGGGCTGCCTCAAAGACCCCCTTTTCCTTTCTACAACAGGGGAAATGAAGGTGTTGGAGAGTCTTCTCAGGCTTCCCTGCACGGTAAGGGGCCTATGGAGATGGGAGAGCGAGCAGCCACATTGGACCAGGTCTTCCCTGGGTAGCACAAGCAAGAACAATGAAAACGGGCAGCAGTGGCCACCAAATGTCCATGTTGGGATATTTAAGTTAATTTTCCCAAGGTGACACCGCTCTTGGAGTGGGGCCTGTGGAGGCTATCACAGGCTGTCCTAACTGAGGCTCTCCACTGGGTCCTCGTCATCGGAGGACCTGCTGGTCTCCCCAACCCGCAGGAACCCGCACACCCTCAACCTTCTGATGAATGTGTTTTCATCACCCAGCACCCTGGACGAGCCACCCAGAGGGGACACTTCAAAGGAGACTTTTGCCAGCAGACCAGAGTGGGTGGAAACGTGTATCCCTCACCACCTTCAGGAAAGCATGGGGCATTCCGGGGGCCGGCGGAGGGGAGTCGAGCAGGATCATATGGCTGGTGCCAGACCAGTCACCGCCAAGCCACAGCACGTGTGCTGAATCTAAATGACTCTGGCAATGCAGATGCCATTTCCTGAGCCTTTTGTTTAAGAAAATGACCTTGGTGCTGCCTGTGATGTGTGGTATTTGGTTTATGGTCTTTGTCAGGTCTCCATCATTTCTGGCTATTACAGAGTATTTTCTAGCCCCAACTGTTGTGTTGGTCCCATTAAAAAAACAACAACAACAACAAAAGTCCAAATGTTGGCTAGAGCTACAGTTCCTTTGTATAATGTATAATGCTTTCCTGCTCAGAGCAAGTTGATTTCCCTCACTCCGGGAGAAATGAGCTGTGAGGGGTCTTCCTTTAGCAGAGGCGCTAAGCCGCAGGGCCCCCCACCCAGGCTGCTTCTGGGCTCCCCTGGAAGCCTCACGACAGAGCTCTGGACCGGGCTGCCAAGTGGCCCAGGGGCCCCGCGTGATGGGCCTACTTCCAGCGCAGAGAGGCCGCCAGCGGCCTCCTGGGACTTAATCTTCCCAGCTCCAGGTGCCAGCCGATGAGCTCAGAGGGGAGCTGCCTCCCAGAATCCACCCACGTTAGCCCTGGGAGGAAAGAGGCTGTTGTAAAAACAGTTTTCGAAATAACTGCTTGTAGAGCGTTTTCAAAGCCCTTCATCCAGGAGAGTGCTTGAATTCAGAGCTCAAACACTGGGGATTGCCCCGTTAAGGCTGCCATGCAGCCTGCTGAAATGCACCTTCAGCCATTCCTCATGGCTCTGGGGGCCAGAAATCTGAGATGAAGGTCTGGGGGTCTGGTTCCTCCTGAGGCCTCTCTCTGTGGCTCGCACAGGGCTGCCCTCTCGCTGAGGTTTCACATGGCCTCTCTCTGTGTGTATGAGTCCCCAGCGTCCCTCTGTGTGTCCAAATCTCCCCTTCTTATAAGGACACCGGTCAGACTGGTCTGGGGCCCATCCTAACAGCCTCATTTTCACTGAATCGCCTCCTTAAAGGCCTGTCTTCAAATCGAGTCCCATCCAGAAGACCTGGGGAACAGGCCTTTCATATATGAGTTGGGGGTGGGCCCCATTCAGTCCATAACATATGTGTGAGGGGCAGGTTCTGCATAACTAAATATTTGACAGTTTGAAAATCTCATTTGTGGGGTGAATTTAAATATTACTGTGGCCACAGGCCTTCCTGAAGTGCATAGGGTTCTGCTATCTCTTGTATAGCCTTTGAACATGAGAGACTCCCTCTTGGCTGGTCCTATGGTGGAAGGGACATGGGGAAAGACCCCTCCCTGGGGCAGAAGGGCCATCCCGCCCAGCCTGCCAACGTCCCCTCTCGGCACCTGCTGTCACTGGAGAGCTTCTGCAAACTTAATTCAAGGAACGATTTTCTGTGATTGGCATGTTTGCACTGTAGCAAACTTTGGTTGAACATACTGTTAGGATACACAGTACTGTAATTTAAGATTATTTTATCAGCAGTAAAGGGTTTTATAATTCATTTAAAAAGTTGTAATGGGCTTGAGCATCTTCAGTATAGTTTAATAATATGGCATTTTATAGCTGGCTATAAACTTTCAGATTATGGTGTTAGCAATTGTGCAATTCTATTTTATAGTTTAATAATTGTTCAAATGAAGGAGAGTATAAGGTTCCTAAAAACCAATTTAATGGCTTAGAAAAATAGCCTTTATCAAAATCTAACGTATACCTTTAATGAACCCAGATGTCACCTTTTCGACAAAGGCAGATCATGGTATCTATTTTTCTCGACCACACAGACCTCCAAATTAAGCACACAGAGGGTCGTATCTCTGAGTTATGTTTTTTCTCCTTCTTTAAAAAAATATTTTATCCCTAATCTCCTACAGCCAGAATAAGTCTATTTGCCAAGCGCAAGGTGGACACCAGCAAGGCCCGAAGGGCTTTAGCAGGAACAGGGAGTAAATTGGTTCTCTCTTGAGAAGGTTCTTTGTTTTACAGAAGAGCCCTGATCACACTGCTTGAACCTTGGCTCCTGACTCAAATAAAGCCCCATATTAATGCCTCCAGGTAGCCCATCCTCAACATTCTGTGAGTGCATGGCAAAATGGGGAGCCCTCCAAACTGTAATTGTGCACTGTTACTAAGAGTAATAAAAGTGTTAGCTTATAGCATTGGGGAAAAGGCACTATCTCACGTTGTCATTGGAATTATAGTTCATGCTGTTATATTTCTGGGATTTTCCAGGGTTATGTTGTCAGACAACTGAAACCATGAAAAGAGGAGGCTCTAGACCAGGTACACAGATAGTCATCATGGAGCACACCGTGGGACCACGGTCCCAGGACTCTTGGGTGCAGTGATCCTTGGGTGGACCAGCTGTGGGTCAGAGCCCTGTCGCAGGTACAGAGAAATGGCACAGGACAGAAGGAAGAGCCCATGTGGCTGGACTCCTTCCTGGCGGGGGTGCAGTCCAAGGAATTGGGGCTCACAGCACATTTCCACTCTGTTAGCCGCAGTGGCTGTGACGTATTGGTGGAGAGGCTGACTCTGAACCGCCCCCTGGGAAGGGAGCAGGAAGGTGGGGGGCTCCTACAGTGGCAGACTCTCTCTTGCATCACCCTGAAATGATAGGGGCTCCTTTTCCCTGCTTCCCACTCAGTTCCCCCTTCTTGGTCAGCCCCAGAGATCTTCTGGCTGAAATGTGGTGCTGCTTGGCAGCAACTGAAGGCTGTCTGTCCCAAGGGCATCTGGGTAGCCTTTGCCAGGTCGCAGTCACATCAGCAATGATGCCCACAGCTGGCAGGCGTTCTTGCTGTCCTAGATGTCACCTGCCGTCTATACCCATTCTGCGCCCCAGCACGTGGCATCCCCGATGTTATAACGAGGGGAGGGGTAGCACTTAGTGATTCTGAAGTCCTGTGGAGCGCGCAGGCAACACCATCACTCAGTTTATACCCAAACCAAGCTGGCTTTGCGATAATATAACCCAAACATGGAGTGCGCTGATGCCCGATGAGGGATCATGCGCACAGTAGGCCTACAGCACCATGGTTAGTGTTTTTGTTTTTAAGAAAAAGAGGTTAGGCTTAAGAATAGAAAACCCTGAAGGATCAGGCTTCTTGCTACAATAGAATCAAACCTTCTTGTGGACTTTAGCGGCGAGTGACTTCATCTCTTTAACCCTTGGATTCATCACTGTAATATGGGAATAATGAGCACTACTGCCTGGGAGGATTGTAATAATTAAACGAATTAAAATTCTCCAGCATAGTTACTGAGCCTCCATTTCAGCCGAGCAACTGTTTTTATCATAATTTTTTGTTTGTTTGTTTGTTTTTATCATAATTTTATCTTCCTGGTGGGTCTGTGCTCGAGCACGAGACAGAAGAAGCTTGTACTAAGGAGGCATTTGGTGACCTTTACCCCCAGATTCCTCGGGGACACGAACTTGGTTATCATACGGGGTGTGTGTCCTGCAGAAAGGAGCCAGCCTCAGATTGAAGCTGTTTGTTATGATTACTCACTTACGATGTCTTCCCCAAACATCTTTTCTTTATCACTTTTGTAAAAAAAAAAAAAAAATGGGAATAATAACTTCAGGATGGGGATGGGAAGAATAGTCCCACTCAGTGCATTCTAGGAAGAGCCATTAGGCCATCTGCACCTGTGGTTTAGAGGGCAGTGAGGCTGGCCCATCAGAGGGACAGTAATTCAGCAGTTGGACAATTGCTTAACCCAATTGCTGGGTAATAAACATACTTAATAAAAAGGGCTAGAACGTCTGCACCATCTTGGCCATAAATACACTCTCTTGTTCTGGGTAACCTATGAGAATGCCTCTGAGCACACTTAGGTCACATACCATAAATAAATCCAATTTCTTGTATCCCCTACTGACCTTTTATCCTCGGGACTTCTAACCAGCTATGCCTCCCTGGATAACAGCCTCTGCCTTGCGTTTGAGCCGTGGAGCTCATGCGCGGGAGGAAAATGGCTCCTGTTCTCTGGTGAAGTTCAACCAAAGGCTCCCCTCCACTGGACCCCTCCTATTTGAAACCCTAGAGGAGTCAGAGCATGGACGGGGCTGTCTGGAAGGGAAGCCGAGGATGGTGGGCCCTGGGTGGACGATGCAAGAGTTTTCCCCAGAGTGGCCATTGCTGTCTACTTCCTAGGCAGCAGATGTGACCCCAGGCGTCTTACTGCCTCCCTGGGCACCTTCTCGGCTGTCCGCAGGATAACCAGAACTACTTCCACGGGTTGATCCAGGGGTGGTGGGACATAATGTGTGCCATGTCCGGTGCAGAGTCCATAGGCGTGGGTCGGGAGTCGAGGGGGTCGAGGTCAAACAGATGCATCTCAGTGCGGCCACTCCAGCTGCGGAGACCTGGCAAAGTGCCCGCCCCTCTGAGCCCATGTTTCCCGATCTGTGCAAAGGGGAGAGCTCCGCTCAGGAAGTCCTGTGAGCGGTGGGGAGTGTTCAGGGAGGCGCCCATGGGGTCGGTTATAGGAGGGGACTCTCAGGAGCAGTAGCTGGTCAGAGTGCTCAGGGGGGGTCTGCTCAGTTTCCCTCAGTTATCTGTGTGTTCTCCATCTACTAAAAGCACGCTTTTCTTGAAAGTTTTTTAAGGTTGGCTTTTCACCTGGTTTTCCACAGCACACAGGGTGCTCTCTCTTCTGAACAGGGGGCGAACAAAAGCCCGGGGTCGGGTACGTCGGCAGACCACAGCATTTTATGTGAACCCTTAGTTACCACCATAAGTCACGGGACCATTACGGGGCCGCACTCAGCTGCACGGAAATGCACGGGAGAATGAGAGACTTAATAAATATTACCTGATCGCGGTGAGGATGCGTGTCTGGTGAGACAGGCTTCATGCACTTCTCATCAGAAACCACAGTGAATCTTTTCTGTTGCTGTCATGCATTTGCATTTCCGACCGCGCGTTTGAGAAAACTGAATGTTTCATTTTGGGGCCATCCCCTGAGTCGCCTTTCGACCCTACTCACCGAATGTTTGTTCTGCGAAACACCCCCTGTGCTCCAGGCCCAAATGTCTTTCACACATTGTTTGGTATAATCTCACTGTTCGCAGGGCATCATTTTCTAAAATACAGGTCGTAATTGCTTCTTGTCTGGATGCATTACAAATCAGACAAGCTAACCATGAAGGAAAACACGGTTCTCTGGTATAGTTTGCAGCCTGTGTTTGCTTCAGCTTAGGGAAAAGGGACATAGCTGCAGGACAGTCCCGGGAAGTCTGGAAGGGAGAGAGGCCAGCTCGGGTGCCGTGTTAGGGCTTCCTGTTGGAGACAGTGTCTGCACCATTGTGCCATTGGTGTTGAATTACAAGTACGGAGCTGTAGGCATCCTTTTCGTGGCATGCTGGAGACTGATGACCAAGCCCATGGGACTGCTTAGCTAATGGAGGACTGTTGATATATCTTACTGGACTGTATCTCTTTCACTGCATTCATTTTTAAATCCAAGGGCTCACAGAAGATCGTGAGCCCATTCTAGTCAATATTATGTTCAGCAGCCAGATTAGCTTGAGCTGTTGCATTGCTCCAGTCCCTGCCCCAGCCCAAGAATACCAGCCTAGAGACCACAGAGAGGCCAGGCAATCCTCCACATCACCCTGAGGTCTGAAGGGACTTTCCCCTTTCATCTTTGATTCTCAGAACAACTCTGGGAGGTAAAAGGAGGGCAGGGATCATTATCATTAAAGCTGACGGTTGAAGAGTCAAGAATAGGACCTTCCTAGCCTGGGTTCCATTTACCATCTTTTATCAATCAAGGTGGTACCAGGAATAATTTCTAAACCATAGTAGAAGCTCTCGTAAGGGACCCTCATGTAACCAACTCATCACAGAAGACAGCCTCTCCATTCTCTTGTAAATATCTAATGCCCAAGGCCGATGGCATGCCCCAAGCTTGTGCCTCTGTTCTCCTGTTCACCTCTGCCATTGCTCTCTCCAATTGAGAGACAGGGTTAAAAGAGTCAGGCACGTTTGTTCTCAAACCTTTTTTATGCTCTTATGGTTGATGTTTTGCTTGCAAATTTAAATCAGTATTATATGAAGGATTGAAATAGGAGCACAAAAGAAAGCATAGTTGTTTCGATGAAAACTAAGTTGAACACATTGAGAAACCCAAATTCCTTTAAAAAATATCTTTGGATCAGGTGTGGGTGGGGCAAAATCATAAAAGACCGAGAAAAATTATAAAAAAGTTTAAAAAAATTCTGCTCTGAGATTCCTCTGTTGTTATCAAACAAAATGTCACTCCTGTTTTAAAGAAAGTAAACCTGGAAATTATAGACCATGAATTAATTATAGAGGTAGATTCTGCAGAACATAAGCCAGGGAACTCCAATCAGGAAACTCTTCCTTTAAAAAACTTTTAAAAAATGATTTATTTACCAAATTATTTGAGAGAGAGTGCATTTAAGCAGGAAGGACAAAGGAGAAAGGGAGAGAGAATCTCAAGCAGACTCCTTGCTGAGTGCGGAGCCCGATGCAGGGCTCAGTCTCAGGACCCCGAGATCATAACCTGAGCTGACGTCAGACACTGAACCGACTGACCCACCCAGGTGCCCAAAAAAACTTGTTTAAAGAAGGTGGCCTTGGTCCTGTCCCCTAAAATCAATAAATGCCTGACATTCAGATTTGACATAAGAATATTTGATTTAACACATACAATGAAATATTATTATTCAGCCTTAATAAACAAGGAAATCCTGCTGTATGCAACTATGGGATGAATCTGAAGGACGTTATACTAAGTGAAATAAGCCAGTCACAGAAGGTCAAATACTGCATGATTCTACTTACATCACATATCTAATATCCTCCAACTCATGGGAGCCAAGAATGGGATTGTGGTTGCCAGAGGCGGGGGGAGGGGAAACAGGACGTGGTTGTTCAGTGGGTGTAGAGTTTCGGTGATGCAAGATGGGCTGCATTGGGCCTCTAGTCAGCAAGACTGTATTGTGTACTTCAAATTTCGTTAAGAGAGTAGATCCCATGTTCAGTGTTCTTATTCCACATCTTTTTTTTTTTAAAGCAACTTTGAAATAAAAAGTTTGAGACAAATGTGTCATTTTGGAGTGATTTAATGATTTTGCCCTTTAACTTAATTTCTCAAGTGACAAATACTCTGCGGGTGCCGTCCCCAGACCCGTCAGGTAAGAGGGTCTCTGCTCTAGGCTTAGCCCTAAGCTCAAAGTGAACTGCACAGTTAAACTTGGGATACCCCTTGGGTGCCAGGAATCCAAGACCTGCTTGCCTCGAGAACAGGAAGCCACGTCTCTTCAAGGCTACGCACCTGTCCCCCGTCCTTCCGCCCTCCAGTCTGGCCTCAGTTCAGTTCACTGCACTGACTTTGGAGGCCTTGTCTAAACAGCTCAACCAGAATCTGAGCCTGCACTTTTTCTGGGTAAGGAAGCCTGATTTCAGGCCTCCAAGCCCTTCCCCGCCCCCATCTTATGACCAGGCTCGACCTGCCCAGAACATACCAGACTAAGGAAACTTGGCACCCAGGGGGCCTTCCTAAACTGATGCTGAGGTGAAATATCTTTTTAAGGCCTTCTTAGAGCTTCATGTGATGAAAGTCTTCTGGCTGAAGTTCAGTTCTGACATGGTGTCTTGCTGAGAGAGTAGAAAAGCAGCCCCTTTCTCAGAAGGACACTCGCCCCATCTCATCCTTGCCTTCCTCATAGCCCCTCGGCCTCTCCCCAACCTGTGCCAGGGTCCAGGGGGTGTTAGAGAGCAGCCTGGCAGAAACGGACCCCTTCCCTGCCGAGCACGGATGTGAGAGGATAAACATCCAAGCCCAGGGGCTCAGAGAAAGGCTTATTTTTGTGTCCACTTGTCTTATGCAGCTGACTTTACTGCACATTGTTCAGACCAGTGGTTGCAAGTGGTTGTTACCAAGTTTGTAGGAAAAGCAGATCCGTAGGAAGGTGAGTTCCAAAACAGACCGTGGCAGGGGCTTTGGAAAGGCCGGCCAGCGGCTTGTGGCCAGACCAGTAGTAAAACCTCCCAGGTCCGCCCAGACCCAACAGGCAAAATCGAAAAAGCTGAAAAGAGCAAAACACTACCGAACCCTAGACAGACCACAGCTCAGATTCACTAGGCAGTTGCTTTTTTCTGTCTTTTTTGTGTAGAAATTAATTTGGACGAATATGTGTCAAGTTCACAATAGAATTGCTGTAGGGTAAGTACTGCCCGTGAAAGTCTGTTTTTCTAAAATGCAATGTAAAAGTGCAGGTTCCTCTGCTCAGGTAACCTTCCTTCCTGTGTCTTGTCCTACCCGAAAATGTAAGATGTGTAGATTGAAGCTGGGGAAGGGCTGTTTCAGGAAGAACTCCCGCAGCGGTTTCCCCTCACAAAGGTCCAATTTATGCTATGGAAGAGACCCGTACTACCAAACTAGGTATTGACAAGCGTGATAGATGCAGCTAGGGACTTAGTGAGTGCTGGAGAGCGAAGTTGATTGCATTTTACAGTCTGTGTATTTCTCTGTTTATTGCTTGTATTCTGTCATTAAGCAAACAGGTTTCTAATATAGCAAATCTCTCTAATCAGTAAAGCAAGGGAGAAAAGAACCAGAAGCATCATTAATTATGACCATTTGGCTGCAGCCTGGACAGTCTGTTGCCATTGGATTGGGCAACTTCCTCTGGTCTTATTTTCTGGGGGTAGAACAGAAACTGGCTCCCTTTACGCGTGGAGGAGAGTAAAGAAATGTTCCGTGCCCTGCTGGCCAGCTGCTGCCTGAAAGCCCGAGATGAAGCCCCGGCTTCTCTGCAGAAACCGAGTCCTGGGGCAGCAAAGGCCAGGTTCTGCCTGGGTGCGTTTTTAAGCCTCCGATTCCATAAACAGAGCAAGTGTGCTGCGCCGAAGCCTGCCCTGTCCCCGGGGCTGTGGGAGAGGCTGCTGTGGGCAGAGCTCCTGTGTCAGTGCGGTGGCCTGGGCAGGGGAAGGATACTGGACGGAGGGCTCCCAGCGAGGGGTGTGTCTCTGCCTTCTGAACAGGAAGCCTCCTGGCACCAGAGCTGACTTTCCAAATGCTAATCACTGGGGTAAAAGCAGGAGCATCATCAGTCTGACTCCAGGTAACAGAGGTTAACAGCATCTAATGCATTTATTAACCCTCTGGTGCCAAGGACTGGCAAGGTCTGGCCTTCCAATTACAGTGCACTGGGAATTCTATTACCAGACGTGCCTGGACTAGCAGATCACTGCCAGGGACAGTTTTACAACACTGCTGGAGGGACAAGTCTTAGGAGGTGCCTGAATACAAGTTCTCCAGTTTTCCAAAATGACAGCAAGGCTTCTTGGCTGGAAACGGGCTTCACCAGTCCCTTTCATCTCCCCATCCTGGAGATGGAAACCTTGTGGTCCCGTGGTTTGCTGGTGACATTTCCCCTCCACTCAGAGTCACGTGGTTTCCCCGGTAACCACAGGACTATGAATTAGCCGCTAGGAAACAGTCTTTCCTCAAAGAGATTAGAGGATTCATTTTTCAACATGTCATACCAGTGGTTAAAATGGACTTTTAGAAAAATGAAATGCACTGTCTTCTTTATCCTCTCTCTCTCTCTCTCTTTTTAGGAGAGATCATATTTTAAAGCCACACTGTTAAGGTTTGGTGTCTAGATAGGTCCAGGCTGGCCACATTCTGTGCTGGGTCCCTGCAGATCCCCTTAATGAACAGGACTGCTGGGCCCGCAGACAGGACTTGAGCTGGCACTCCCATTACTCTCTGCTTTGTCTCCGGGGTTAGAGCTCAGCAGGAAGAAGTACGCTTCTAGTTTCTTACAAGGTCTCAGAAGTTTTTTAACTATTTTTTTTTAACTTTCCTGGGACCATCCCCATTTTTATCACCTGCGAGGTGATGTTTCAAGTATGTAAGTACACTTCACAGTAGTCGAAGGCGGGGCCACCTTGTAATTCTGTTTGCATTTATCCTCCCTGATTAGCAAGACGCGGTAGCTTGATGATGCGGCCGAAAATGCTCAGGATAAAAGCCCTTCAAATGTGGAAATAACAGGTTGCTCAGGCTTCTAAGATGAGCTCTAAGAGCCAGATTTCCTTAGTGGACTCTGGATCTGCATAGGATGTTTCTGACCCTCAGCGCCACCGGAGGGATTCCGACTACATACAGGACTCACAAGCATGCGGCCGGCTAGACGTACACGGGTCTAAAATCCCAGTCTCTGCCCCTCCGTGTGCAACTGACAAACCTGTGGAGGCCCCAGACGCCCAGTGCGGCCACGCTCCTCCTGTTCCCGGTGCTAGCCAGTCTCAGCAGCAGACCCACGGTCCTCGTCTTGTCATACGCACTGCAGGTTTGCTGGAAAAAAATCTCCTGTCTGTCCAATCTTGTGATTCTGTTAAGAAGCCACCTGCTATTCCCATAACTAGTAACATTTGCCCTTCACCTTCTCATCAGACTGCCAGACCTCACTGTGTTCCCTGCAGAGTTCAGGTGGAATTCCAGGGCTTTCCGCTCTGGCTCCGCAGTGCTGGGAGTTTCTACCCACGCCTCGCATTGGGACGCTGCGTTAATACACTGTGTAAGCAGGGCATTTAAAGGCCAGTGTGCATGCAAAGCTGAGCCTCTGGAGTGCTAAGGGCTTCAGTGGTTTGGGAAGGTGCTTAATAGGAGAGGAAGCATTTTCTCAGAGCCTCTATAGGGCTCTGGCGCACATTATTACCTTTGCTCTGCAGGTGATCCAGTAATGCCAACAAGAATGGTCCTCCAGGCAAGATGAGCTTAGAGATGCTGCCTCTAGTTTTAGTGAAGCCGATGCGGCTATAGGGAGACAAGACCTCGGGTTGACCATTTCCTTTAGATAGATACCAAGATGCCTGCCTTGCAAGGGAAAGAGCTCAGAGACGTCCCAGACCTGGAGGTGATTTAAATGTATTTTCCTGTGTGATGGAGCAGTAATCCCCGCTCTTTCCAGGTGGAAGGCAAGAGCCTACACACCTGTAAAGCACTAAGCAGTGTAAACCCTTGGTGACCAGTGAGGGTCAGAAATCTACCTCTGCAGATCTAGAGTCCACTTAAGACAATCTGTCAAGACAGAAGACTTCTTATCCATTGGTAGATGGATAATTGGTAGATTTATAATTTATAATTATTTAATATTGATGGGCATTGAACAAGTATTTCAGCACATTCCTAAAGTGACTGAGTATAGCTGGTGAGTATCCTTGGATTGTGTACTTAGTGAATAAAAACCTACATACCTATGCTAACCACACAGAACAAAGTAGGAAAGAGGCCTCCCCAACCCTTAGAACTCAGAGGCCTCTGATTTACAACACTGAGGCATAGTTGAGCTGTGATCACAAGCCCAGAAACAACTTGAAGGCATAATGTGTCTCCGACTAGGAGTCAGGTTGCTTTCTCTGCACTTCTTAGTTATGCAAAGGCCCACAGCAAGGGTTTATGTCTTTTGTAGATTATGGCCTAGCAAAGGAAAAAGAGAATGGGATGTTTTAAGGCCATTTTGGTATCTGGGCACAATTCCAATCTTGAACAGAAATAAAACATGTAAAGTTCTGTGCATTATTCTCTGCAGGTAACAATGCAAGGGACCAGATTTGCTATTACTATAGATTAAAAGGAGGCTTAAGAGACTCCTCTTCCCATCCCTCCTTTGATCCTCTTACACATAACATTTTGTGACCTTTGGACAGCCTGAGGATGCTTCACATTGTCTTATTCTTGATGCCTTTTTAAAGGTTTCTATTTCATATTCACAGCTGGCGTATGCAAATAGAGGTAAAGATTATGATGCTTCCCAAGTAGCATTATGGTCAATAAATTACTCCTTGGGTGAACATGCCATCAGCAGCCTAGCATGTCTCCAACGAGTTCCAGAAGTCTTCCTACAACCAGCAGCCTGCCCACTGCCTTTCTCTCAGAGCCAGGTGCCCACACACTCCTTAAGGTGTGGTGCTTGACCAGCATCATCCTGTTGGCACATAAGCTCTCTGTCTTTGGTGCCAACAGACTCCTGTTTTGGGAGAAGGAGCTCATGGCGGGGGGCTCTCCATGTTGATTTGGGGGCAGGTAGAGCATGAAGAACCAAGCATGCCAAGATTGCCTGGGAGAAATACTGTAATGGAGGAAAGAGCACATTTTCCTTTCAAGAGTTTTAGAGACCTGGTCTATACCCTGACTCTACCAGTAAATTGCTGTGTGACCTTGGAGAAGTCACTTAACTTCACTGCACTCTGTTTTCCTTTACAAAACAAAAGGGCGATATTGGGTCAGCAGTTCTTACTGTAACTGAGTGATGGAAACTCTTCTTTAACTCAGTTCTCTGGTAGAAGCTCAGTGGTGACTAGTTCCAGTGTGAGGAGTTGGGGAGCTCACAGCCTTCACAGCTCAGCCCCCTGCCACTGCCCTGGAAGCAATTTTATCATTACTGGGTCGGGACCCATAACACCCTGCACAGCTCCTCCAGGGGGATCCATCTGTTAGAGACCCTGCCCTGTGCCCAAACTCTCAAGCCATGAGTGGTTTACTCAACTAGAGGTCAGCCCCATGAGCCCAGTGACTACATCCTCTGGCTCCGATCACCTGATGCCCAGCACTGGAAAATAGCTCCATGCTTGTTGACTGAAGCAAAAATAAAACAAATGAACAAACAAGCTTCGGGAAGACCTAGCTATATGGCTAACGAACGCCGATTTTTATTGTGACATTTTTACCTCAAAGGCACATCCCCAGAATGAACATTCATAGGTATAAATAAGTTCTGAATGTGAATGATTTCAAGGCTTTTTCTTGGGGTGCCTGGTTGGCTCCATCGGTTAAGCGTCCGACTCTTGATTTTGGCTCAGGTCATGATTGCAAGGTCATGAGATCGAGTGCCATGTCAGGCTCTGTGCTGGGCGTGGATCTCACTTAAAATCCTCTTTCTCCCTCTGCCTCTGTCCCTCGCCCATGCTCTCAACCCCCTCCCCTCCCCTCTCTAAAAAAACAAAAGCAAAAACAAAACTTTGTTTTTAGTAACCTAGTCTTGTGCTGCTCCTGCTAGCCACCAGCCACAGGTAGCTACTGAGCCTTTGGAATGGGGCAGGTCTGAAATAAGATGTGCAATGTCAAACACACCAGATTTTGAAGACTTAGTATGAAAAAAAAGTAAAGTATCTCTTTAATAACTTTTTATATTGATTACATGTTGAAAAGATAATATATTGGGTTAAATAAAATATGTCATCACAATTATCTTCACCTTTATCTCTTATGTGATTACTAGAAAATTTAAGATTATATATGGGCTCATAATTGTGGCTCACGTATTTCTATCAGTGGCCCTGCCCTAGACAACTGATTAGTGGATCATCGGTAATCATTATTCCATATTAAATGTGAGTGATTTCATGTGTGTATGTGTTTGTCTTTCCCAGGCCCAGAAGCTGAAATCCAATATGTCGGGCAGTACACACCTCTGTCTTTCTGATGTAAGTTACATCTCTCTCTGGGTCTCCCTGCATTTCTAGACATAGAACCTGGTAAAGATGGAAAGGATCAAGGACAATGAGGTTTCAGGTCTAGGAAAAAGATCTAAGGCACCCTCCATGGCCCTCTGCCCTTTGAGCCAAGTGAGGTCTTTGGATCCCAGTACACAAAGTTCCAACTACGTGTGGGACCCGGGATCCTCATCTCAGAGCTAGAGTCAGCACAAATACCATTGTTCCAGTGCCGGAGGCTGTGTGACCACAGTCTTGTAGAATCAGCCCTCACAGAGAAGACATTCAGAAACTCTCACTGCTTACCAGAGGTCCTCTGTCTACAGTTCCTTTGACCTCCGCAGCAACCCAGAGGTAGCTAGGGCAGGCCACATTCCTCTCCCCATTGTACAGAGGAGAGGAATGATGCCATCATGTGCCAGTCGTTGTGGTGGGATGCGGCATTATGGGACTGAGTGGATGCTGTAGTGGAGGCGGAGGCATCCATCTTGGGGAAGGACAGCTGTGCCAACTGGGAGTCCGAGAGCCAGGGTTCTGGTGTGGCTGTCCCAATGATGTGAGGGGCAGGCGCCTTCATCTAGAAAATCTGAGGTTGAAAAGGCAAATGGAGAGAAAAGTTGTAGACTGCCCTGCCCATCTCAGTGCGATTTGTGGCCCATCTCCATGTGAATGGATACTTGCCTGGACCAGTTTTCTGAGATGATTTTTCCTGCCCTTCCTCCGGGATCGGGGAGGACAGCGAGCTTCTTCCTCAGTCAGTACGAGGAGAAGCATTCCATGTTCCCCTAGCTACGGGGAGATCCAGAAGGTAGGAGTGAAGGAAGAGCAAAGCTGTCCCACAAATGGATTTCAGTAATCCATAGTGGAGGAGCAAGTAGCAAGCGTTGGCCAGTGTATCATAAACTCTGTAAGTCTGTATATCCAGCTCTCACCCAGATTCATGATTCTTTTCCATAAAACTACAAGTCAGGGAATTGAAGTCTCCATGGTCTTATCTTGGGTCAGCTTGAGTGATTGCTACAGCTAGTTGGAGTTGGAGGTGGGAGAGAGAAAGAGTATGGCTAAAATATACTGTGGTAGGAGGAAATCATGCCGTGGGTGACAATGAAAACATTCTCTCTTCCAGCGTGATTATGAAAAGAATGGTCTCGCTGGTCCTTCCAGCCACATAACCACAAAATCAACGGCTGCTCCTCCACGCTGCGGTCTGAGCCCACTGCTGGTTCTGGTGGTCACCACCCTGTCCACCTTATTATCTTTATCTTTGGCAGAAACATCGTAGCTGCATTTAAACAACAATATGGACATGTAAAAAGACAAAAACCAAGCTATCTGTTTCCTGTCCTCTTGTGTATCTGAAATCCCAGTTTTAGGAGCCCAGTTGAGATACTGAGAAAACAGTTTCATCCAACTGGAACTTTTTGTTTCTTCCTCTTTTTTTTTTTTTTATTTTTGTTTTTTTGTTTTTAAGAAATCTTCTTGTGATCCTTAGGGCTTCTATGGGCTACCCAGTACAGTGCTACATTCCATACCGAAAAGGCTTTGGGGCCTGCTGTGTTGTCGAGGGGCAGTGCGTGAATTTGGCTATAAAACCAACTGGGCCCATGTTTGACGTGATGATGATGGGGATGATTTTAACAATTTAATTCTGGCCTTTCCTAGCAAGAGAAGGACTTAGTATTTCTAAAAAATCTTCCGTATCTCCTATAATGGCTTTGGTTTCTGATGACATCACTTTAGCCTACCACGGGTGGGTGCAAGCTTATTTTGTCACAAAGCAAAGATTCTCATCCAGAGGATCTTGATGGACTTTGTGCAAACAAGCTTGCGCCAATGCTCCTCTCTATATATGTCCTGGCATTTTCCACACTGTTTGTGTGCTGTGAAGAGTTCTACACTCTCCTACCAAACAAAGGACACCTGTCTCATCCAGATGTAGTATCTTCTAGTCAGAATAGAGGGGCGAGTGTGAGTGAGACTTCACAGTACCTTGATCACTGAATGACCTAAGCCTTACCTGAGGGAGAAGCCCTTTCACTAACAAGAGTCAAATACAGCTGACTTGTCATTCTAATACTCTTTACATGTATGAGGTCATATGTAGAAAAAAATTTTACTACTAAATGATTTCAACTATTGGCTTTCTATATTTTGAAAGTAATGATATTGTCTTCATTTTTTTACTGATGATTTAATACAAAATACATGGAGCTCATTTTCCTCTCCTAAATAGTGTTAGCTCCAATATTAACTTCACGAAGACAGCTTTTCAGAAGCAGGCCCTGAGGAGCCTCGTGCTTTAGCAGAAAGCTCTGCATCACGTAACTGTGGACAGGCAGGAGGAAACAGAGCAGCCAAGTGTTGTCTTTTATCATTTTTCAAAACACAAGCTTGCATACCTGTGAGAAGACTGGCAGCCCCTTGTAAATGCTCCACAGCGGCCGACTGCGTGCGTGCCGGTTGACATAATCCAGGACCTCGGCTTCCGTGTTACTTGACAAAAGCTGGCTTGACTGGGCTGGGGGACAGGAACGTGCCACCCTCTCTTCTGAAGCTGATCCATGCTTGGGGTATGCAGTTGTTTTCCTAAAGGTTGTACTCTCAGCGGTGATGACCTGGCCATTGTTTAGAGGGATTTAGTCCGAAGGTCATCAGGAATGAACTCACGTCTTGTAATGCGTCCTCCATGACAGACTGGGACTGACCGTGTGGAAAGAAAGTCTTGTGGGTCAAGAAGACCAACATTAGGTGTGTAGAGATGAGTTGGCCCACAAAAGATAGGTGGACCAGAACAGGACTCTGGAAACAAGGCGTGTGGCTTGTTCACTGCCCATCACCTTCCATCATTCTCCATCCTTAAACAAGTAGACCTTGAAGTGCACTTTTGACGTCTGGTTGATGGTGACATTCAGAATCTACAGTGATCCAGTGCTAGGAGCCATGCTTCTCCAACACTGAGTAGATAAGAGGAGTATCCACCTGACTGGAGTGCTGGGAGCATTACTTCTCCCCACATCAGTAGAGGGGCTGGAGGAGGAACCCAAGGTGCACAGTTCATACTGATCCCCTTTGCCCACTGATGTTTGCCTTGTAAGAATTAATCGAATCACTGGGGTGGGAAATCTATTCAATCCAAGATAAAGGCATAGTCTTTCAGCTCTATTGGTGTTTGAAGTACATTTATATCCATGTTAATAAACACAAATGTATAATACTAAGTTCCGTGTTTTTTCAGTTCGAAATGCTTCCAAGGAAAATTCATCAAACAGATTTGATTAGTGAAAGGTTTCATAAAGACTCTTACTTTGAATAAACACGTTAAATGTGTCAGAACATTTGGAATTCCGGTCCTCTATGAAAGCCTATCTCTTACAGAGCATATTTTGTTTTAATTAAGGTATCTCTGTGTATCTACACTAGACTAATTGCACATGGGTCTGATTCTATGTGATCTACTGTAGAAACCTATTGATTCCTTCTGCGGTGAGCAGCGGTTGTAATTAGCTTCAGATGACCGAAGAGGAAATAGGAGTTATCAGAGCTAACAAGGGTAGCCTTCAGTGAAGAACACGGGGATGTGCAACTCATAAATTAAATTTGGGAAAGCCTCATCGATCACCAACAAAGATCTCATTTTTCTTCTCAGACAGAAGCATATTAGAGTTACCAAATTCTAAATTTGAAAATAAGTTGCTGATGACATAAACAGGGAAGGATGTTCAATGACAACACGTGAAGAGAGATTCTTACAAATTCATGCCAAGCAGGTGTTTCTGCCATTCAGTGTGATTCCCAGTTTAACACGGTGGACCCGAAACACCATCATCACTTGCCTCGGGACTAAAGCAGGCAAGTGACTTAAATCTGTGACTTTCTTGTTGCGGAAATACTGGCATTAAGACGCATTACTTCCTGTCCCTCAGTCCCTGCATCTGGCGTATCACCAGATGCAAGGGCCGTCTGCTGAAGTTTGGGCCTCTTGCAGGAAGCGTCTCATTGTAGCTGATTTTGACAACACAAAAACAGTAACTTAGGTCCGTGCAGACCATGAGTCCCACATCAAGTCTAGCCATGCTCTGCTGCTTATTGAGAGAATGAAAAAAAGGGCACTACTGCCAAAGTGATTGAAGCACATTCACTCCATGTTGGTGTTGAGTATCTTTAACCAACATCTGTTTGAATATCTTTTGAATAGAGCACAGGAAGGAAGAAGTGCACAATCCAGAGAAGGATTCAGAATGCCCCTTCCATGTTTATTTTCCCATATCTGATTTTTCCAAACCCCTAAAGTATGAGTTAAGAATAACACAGATTATTTTTTATTAAGTATAGCGAACTGTATCCAGAGTCTAATAGGAGTGTGGTTTTCATTAAAAAATATATGTATATATTTAACAATTCTTTATCTTATAGTAAAAAATGTCTTAGAAGCAATCTTTGAGTTAATCAAATATGGGACAGGGTTTCTCCAGAGCTGCTGTGGCCTTGAATTTAGTCTCTGTGAAGACTGTTGCATCGCCCATACGCTCCGAGGATGGGTCCTCTCCAATGGCATCCTGTTGCCCACCTGTCCCTTTGTACTCCATCTAAAGTTGATGCTCCCAAACTCTCCATCTGCTGAACTGGGAAGGGAGGGGAAGCATTTTTGAGTCAGTGTTAAGTGCTTATTGGGAAAAGAGATGTAAAAGCAGTGGGAGTTTGTATAATTAGCAAATTCTTAGAATCTAGCAAAAATGTTTTTCTGTTGTTACTATTTACAAAATAGTGGCCTTGGAGGAGCTGATGTTTGGAAAATAAGTTTTCATTCATGCAGTCCGACATGCATGACTTATTTGAGTCAATAAACTATAGACCAGAAAAGGGCTGCTTAAATGAACTCACATTTTCTATTTCCCTTTCAACGCTGTTCTTGATCTCCTGGATTCATATCCCTGTGATCTTTGTTGCTTCTGCTCTTTGGTTAAGCAAATGAGACCATGAGAGACCAACATTTTCGAGCAAGACCAAAAAGCAATGGCAACAGATAGGCGTTAATTACCAAGGGCCTGGGAACAGGGATGACAGAAGGACCCATCTGCCCTGAACCCAGGAAGTTGGGAGAGATGAAGCAAGGTGCAGTAAGAGGCCAGGTGCCATGGGTGTATGGGTTGTGCAGGCCACTGGTATTCCTTTCCGATCCATATAGGAGCTTCGTCCTCAAGAATATCCGGAGTCCCTTGAATTAGACAGCAGTGCCTTTGAGGAAAGGCAGAGCCGATATCTGGACAACATGGAAAGACATTTCTTTTTAGAAATTCTAAAACTGTAAAACAACGGATGATTCATTTGGAAACCCTTAGAAGCCACGTTTTCCTCTTATCCCTAAGAGAGGCATCTCATGTACATATCGGACACTTTTTGACTTTGACCCAACTCTTCTTCTCAAGTGACCATTTGTTCTGAGTCTCTTGTCTAGAATTCTCCTTGAGGACTCTACGTCAGAACACGTTCTCCCAGCAGAGGCTTTCAGTCTATGGTTTTGCCGCTGCCTCCATCCTGGGCTGTGTCTGTCTGGTGGGCCATTTCATTTCACAAGGAGAGTTGTCTTGGGGTGATGGGCTGACTCTGATCTCTTGCACGTTGATTATTGGTGCCCCAGTGTCCATTCCTGTTCTTTATCACTTAACTGTTTAACAGGGTCCCTTCCCTTCGATTTTTCATCCGAATCATTCTAAATGTAGTCCTGCCCAGATTAACTCTTCTTCTGCCAGATGCCCACTGTACACGGAGCCCTGGCTTTTTGAAGACAGACAAGCTCCTCTCAGGAGTCAGGCAATCGGAGGGTGATGTTAATCCCCCAAGCAGGAAGCTCCTCCATCCAGCCCTCCCCTCTTCCGAGCTTCCTCTCCTTAGCCTTGGGATGGTCTTGTCTGCTCGTCCTCACCAGGCGTCCCTTTGTTGCTCCCAGTGCTCTCTGATGTGCTCCTCCCTCCCTCCTCCCGGAGAGAGCCTGGGGTGGTTCAGTGGGAAGCATCACCTGCACTTCTGAGTGCTCGGAGATCTAGCCCAGAGGGGTGGGGAGGCGCACAAATCCTGTTTCAATAAACTGCTTGCAGAGAAGCGCAGCCCTTACCAGTCATTGAGGTCCTCAGCCCCTGAGGTCTCCAGGCTCATTTGACTAGCACAGCTGCGACTTGGGCTGTCTGGCCTTGGCAGGTGCTAGGATCAGCATCTTGTCTCCCTGCCATCAGGAGTTTATTTTTGCTGCCTGAGAGCTGCCAAACCCAGCACCAGCATCAGTAAAAGGTTTTCTCGGATTTTCTTCTCTTCATCCCAGCCTGGATTTTCTTACCATTCCCCACTTTTGTTTCATAAAGAATTCTGGCCAGCGACCATCAGCCCCTTCTTCCATCTGAACATCTCTTCCTGGAGCCCCCCCCCCCCCCCCCCCCCCCGCCCCGATTGCCCTGAGAGAAAGCATGCCTCACGGTGGGTACTTAAACAACGTTGGGTGAATGAAAAATTTGGGGGCATCGAAAGGCTTCATTCTGTAACACGGCAGCAAGAACTGGTCCGCCGACCTTGTCTCGCCAGCACTGAGCTCTCGTACACGACAGCAAAGGCTATTGAGGCTACCTGGAAGGAAGTGTCGAACACAGTATTAGAATCAAAGCAGCTTTAAATCTGCTGACCGTGTTTCCTGCTGAGAGATGAAAAATTAGCGTTTGTCCCTAGGACGAGCTGAGCGGGACCAGCCAGTCCCAGAAAGGACAGGACCCCAAATGGGGTGAACTGGTCTCATGGGAAATTAGCCCTCGAGTCTGCTGATATTTCAATCTGCGTCTAGTGCAGGATGCTGGCTGGAAAAGTGGACCGCTCCACCAAGCCTGGACTGAGCCCGGTCCTATGCCAGCATCCTGAGAAGCAAAGAGGTGGTCTTCAGATCAGCACATTTATGGACCATCTACTCTAGTACAGTGAACCCTCCTTCAGGACCGAAACTCCTCCATGTAACTCGAGAAGACAAGGCCATCTGACAGCAGCCTGTGGAATCACCCATCTTTTCCGGATGGCAGAATCCTTCACTTTAACATCCTTCAGAGAATCTAAATTCTCGTTGTAAGTCGTACAAGAAGCTGCCTTCCAGACTCGGTCTCTAAGAAGCAGTAAGCAACTGGCACAGCTCAAGCAACATGGAGAAGGGGGGCAGACTGCCACGGGGAACCACGTGGGGTCACCCTTGGAGGCCTCAGAGGTCATGAGCATGGTCAGGTGGCCATGTCCGTGGCACTGGCCCAGCTGTCAGGCACCAGCCGCAGTGCAGGTGGGAACAGGAGACATCAGAGCTGCTCTAGCGCAGGAAAGCAGGTGGAGCAGTGGTCATTCAAACAGCCCAACTTTGAAAGGACGCAAAGACCCTTGGTGGCAGCAAATAAGCAAATATAACCCAGATTATAAGACTAGAGTAAAGTAGGATAAAGAATTGGAACACCCAGGCAATGCGGTGGATAGAAGAAAGGCAGGGCTCTTCTGAGTGGATAAAGGTCTGCCACCTGTCACTGGGGCCCCGCAGGACATCTGGCACTTACAGCTCCATCACAAAAGCTCCCTTTCTCTCTCCGCCTCGAAACTTCCACAACTTCCGCAGGGCTGCAGGATCCGCCATTACCTTCCTGGTACGCAGAGCGTGCTTGATCTGGAATCTGCCTTTTTATTTTTTAGCCTTAGCCGAAAGCATTTCTGAAATGTGGGAAAGAGAGAGAATGGGAACGGGAGAACCCACTCACGGATTGCCCTGCCTTATGTGGCTGCGGTCTTCTCCTAATGAGACTTTTCTAGAGTCAGAAATAGCTGATTGCCCTTAGAGGGTTGGAGAAATAGTTTCAGAGGCCTGAAATCCAGGGCCTTATATTTCTTCTAATTATCTCTCTTTTCTCTCTCTTTCTCCCCCAAGGGAGGAGGGGGAATGCTTTTCACCACAGAGTTTCTTTAAAGAGTTTTCTGTTCTCCTGTGCGCTATCCCTTAGATATTGAAATTATTTTCTCTTGTTTAATCCGCCTCCTGTGGAGAAGCTGTGTGAGATTCAGGGTGTGGGCTTTCAAGTTTATTCTTTTAGATGGTGTTGCATTTTTACTCCTAACCACAGGGTATGTCTCAGCTTCTGTTCCCTCTGTTTCATGTAGGTTAGCCATCCATGAGGATTTTGGTTTTTAGGATGGTTTTAGACTTCTGTCAGACACCCAGCCTCCTCAGAGCTGGGGTAAGGGGTGTAGTGAGCTTCACGAAAGCCTCCAGTTAGGAGAGGATCCAGAGGAGTGACTTCCCTCCTGGTCTCCATTTGCCATCGGGTGTTTCCTGAGTTTCCCACTTGTACAAGACAACACATGTATCTCGTCGCTGTGTGTCTCTGCTTTCCTGCTGCACCTGTGCGTTCTCCCGGGCCATCCCCACGCGGCTCCCTCACACCTGCAGCGTGCTTTGGCACCAACACCCATGGAACACCTACATAGAGAAGTACAAGTTTTGCTCTTTGGACTTTGGAAGTGGTTTTGTGATGTTTGGATTTTCTGTTAACATATTGCTCGAGCACTACAGAATGTACGTACGTAATCTGTTCAGGCGTCCTCCACCCCAGGATGCCCTAATAAATACTGTTTTCTTTTTTAAAAAAACAAAACTACAATGGTAGTGTCTTTTTCTTTTACTTTAATTCATTGGAAAATGATCTTGAAGTCTACAAATGCTTGGAGATCCCCAGTATCAAACTATGGGGGTTTTCTGACAGCAGAGGAGGTAAGATTCCGGAGGATTGAATGCGGTTGATGCTTCTAGATACTTCTAGATGATTCTTTGTCTTGGAGGTAGGAAGGGATGATGCCTGGTCCTGTCCGTTGTGGGATGTTTAACAACCCTGGCCCCATCCCACTAGACGACAGTAGCAACGACCCCCCC
>RCUC01162049.1:0-87043 GCA_003697995.1 Taxidea taxus jeffersonii
AAAAAAAAAAGAAAGAAATACATAGTGTGATAATATTACTATAAATAATTATATACTAACAAATGATTTTTTTGGTTTAAATCCACCATAATTGAACGTTAATTAGATCTACTATTAAAATAAAGCTTTTTTAAAAAAAGCTATGCACTTATACAAAAGAATAAATTCTACATCACTGAAACAAAGATACAACACAAAACTTTTACGTTGGTGCCAATATTGAGTATGCACTGGAGTTGGAAATACTGGAGTTACAAGACTGGTTATAAGACCATTGCAAGGGGCACCTGAGTGGCTCAGTTGTTAAGCATCTGCCTTCGGTTCAAGTCCTGGTATCAAGCCCTGAATTGGGCTCCCTGCTCAGCAGGAAGCCTGCTTCTCCCTCTCCCACTCCTGCTTATATTCTCTCTCTCACTCTCTCTCTGTCCAATAAATAAACAACATCTTAAAAAAAACACCATTGCAAAAATAAAAATGAAAATAACCAAAAAAAAACCCTAATTACCAACATGGCAATAAGGTTAGAATTAGGTGTATGCATTTGAAATATATTAGATAATTTTGGCCAAATTCAATAGACTGAATAAGAAGGGTTAATACAAGCAGAGCTTGTAGGATTCATTTTCAGTATTTTAGCTTAAATACTATCTATATAACCATGAAATTCATGAATCATATATTTTCAGGAATGCAAATTGCTTATTTCAAATATGACATAAAAGTTTTGCATGGGCATTTAGGATCTATAGATCAAGGAAGGACTATTTTTCAGTCAAGGGAATTTGAGGAGTTGATGACAAAGTTAGACCATTCTTATCCGAATAGATAAACATAGCTGTAGGGCATGCTAGCAGGACCAAAACAACAACAACCAAACTTTTGGTCCATGTAGAGGCCTCAAAGAAACCAAGCCGGTCACTAAACTGAGCTCAACCTTCCAGAGATTCAACTTCACAGTAGTGAGCAGAGATATTTGGTGCAGTTCCAAGCACAAAAATGATGCTCAGTAGAGTCTACTAACTGAAAGGAAAAATACTCTGATAGGGTCCGAGTTAGACTAGAGAGAATGAGCTTAGTTGTAGCCAATGAAAGAGCTAACAGGAATTTTGCAGGGAAGAGAAATCAGGGAAATAAAACAAAACAACAACAAACCTTCCTTGAAGGGCCAAAGATCTTACCAAGGAGGTTGGTCTTCGAGGCTGGAACCCAAGTGAGCCGGATACCAGACTAAGGCAAAGGGACTGAAGAGAAGTCTGGGCAAGACAAATGGACTCAAGTAAAGTTCCACGACAGGCTATACATCCTTAACAAAAAGATCATCCTAAGGGAAAACAGATGGTCTCCTCTCTCTCTCAAACTCGAGTTGAAAGAAATTTCTTCACTATGGCCATGCTTGGATTTTACTGACTCATGGCCTGGAATAGAAGGAAAATCTAATAGCAGGTAAATCCTGCCATAAACGATTTGGGGCTGCAGAAGACAGATGCTGCCACACTCGGGGTCCTGTGAGTTCACTCTTCTCCAAAGAGTTTTTGCAGGGGGAAAAATGCAATTTTCTCAAAGTTCCAGGGAAACAGTATCTGAAGGAAAGGAAGAACTAAAAACATAAGAGCTAAGAAAAAGAAAACAAAGGGCATTCCTTGAAAAACCTTACAAAAAAGTCAGGTTTCTCAAGGGATTGTGCCTTTCAGCCCTTATGGATGTTCTGTCGCCTGTGAGCGACTATATCAGACACGGAGGATCTGTGAAGAGTAAAGTGAACAGCACAGCATTAGCTATCAATCTGGTGTTGGAAGGAGTCACAGCATTCTCCAAAATAAAAGCAGAGGAACAAGTAACTCGGGAAATAAATTTTTGCTTTAAGATGATAACTTGTAGAAGCCAATGATTTGAATGAATCTTTATACTACATAGTTCCCATTGTCTTTTTCTATGTGCAAAATAATATTCATTGCAACAATCTGATTTTTTAAAATATAGATATAAAAAATAACCATAAAAATTAAATATTACCTAGAAATTCTCATTATGTGCAAATTAATGGCTGTTAGGATATTGATTTTGATTCTTTTAGAATCAAATTATATGTAAATCAGATAGTAGATATAATTTTGTGTTCTTTTCACACTAAATATATTTACATATTACATATGTATTCATTTGCATTGTTTTTGGAAAATACATAATTTTATTCTACAAGCATATACTTTATTTAACTAGTCCTTTGTTTTGGACATTTAAGTTAGCTCCCATTTTTCCAAAGGGAACTGAAATTAACATTCTTATTTCAAATCTTTGCTCATATCTACGATTATTTCCTAAAAATAAGTTGGTATAATTTAGGCTTTTTGTCTCACCACCAATTGTTGCATAGGCTATCATTTTCTCACAGATTTAAAATGCTATCTTTATCATATACTAAATTAGAACCTATATATTTATCTGTATTTTTCTGCAGGAGGCTGTGGTGTTTTAGATTTCATATATCTTTTCTTTCTGCTGAAGTACAGTTGACATAAAATGTTATATTATTTCAGATATATGACAGATTTTATATATTTTTAAAATATGTGGTATGGTAGCTTACACTCACTGCAAATCTTTAAAATATATAAATCTTGGGGCACCTGGGTAGTTCAGTTAGTTAAGCAGCCAACTCTTGATTTTGTCTCAGATCATGATCTCAGGATCCTGGGATCAAGCCCCATGTCAGGCTCCATGCTCTGTGGGGAGTCTGCTTGAGGACCCTCTCTCATTTTCCTTCTGTCCTCTGCCCTCTGCCCCTGCTCTCTCACTCTCTCAAATAAATTAATAAATCTTCAAAAAATATATATATATATATATAAGTCTTCCCAAACATACATAATACAAAATAGGTGGTTTAGAATGGTATATATATATAATTCTGAGAATCAATAATATCTTTATAAGACTCATTCTTCCCAGTCTTTATTGAATATCCCCCCCCCCGCAGAACTTTTTTAAAAAGATTTATTTGTTTTAGAGAGAAAGAAAGAAAAAAAGAGACAGCAAAGGGGTAGGGGGGAGGGGGAGGTAGAGAGAGTCTCAAGCAGACTCTGCGCTGAGCCTGGAGCCCAATGTGGGCCTCACTCTCACAACCTGAACCAAAAACAAGAGTCGGAGACTTAGTCAACTGCACCACCCAGGTGTCCCAAATTCCCCCCAAATTTTAAAATATATCCTCTTTATATGAGTTTTACACCTGGCCTTGTAAGTTAGATTTGAAATATTTTCCGGTTAAGAGTAGGTAAAAATATTTTCACTCTTACACATTTTCTATCTAATTATTGCTAGTACTATTAAACTTATTGAAAAGTTTTTGTAGGTTTAGTTGGTTCTCACAGATGTTTAGGGAAATACCTGAAAAATCATAATTTCATTTCTTCTAATATGTATATCTTCTAACCATTTTTCTTATATTATTACATGCAGTGTATTTTGAAACAACTACAAATGCAGTTTTAATTCTTTGATAAGAAAACTGTCATTTCAATTTTAGAGGAACTATTATTAAGATTTGTGTTAACCCAATACTCTCTAGATGATGGCAGTGTGTAATAATTACCTATAAACACTATTTTTTTTTTTTCAGTTTCAACAGTGCATTCTTAAACAATTTCAGATAAACAAAGGACCATACGAATGTCTCTAAGATATGTTGAAATGCTACAGTTAACATAACACAAACAAAACACTGGGTGGTAGACACACTGGAGAACAGGTTTTGGTTTTAACTTTCATCATTTTACTGCAGTTAATAGCAGTTTATAGTAGAATGATCAGACTGTGAATTATCCCAACTGTGTTACAACTCCTTCCCAAACAAATACTCTCTGGCATCCTCTTTTCCAAACTGATATTACAAACCAATGATAAATATTAGCTTCCTTACACTTATCCTACAAGTCATGGAAGGTATTCTTTTGATTGGAAAGAAGGAATGGGGAAATAGGGAAGTTGCCTTCCATGGGAATGATCCTTTTAGCAGGCTGGAAGAAGGACTGAGAATGGGATGGACAGACACTGAAATACAAAACCAGTCAGTTTCAGTACTGAGGAAGAAATCCAAAGGGACAAAGAAGGGTTTATAAGAATTATTTCACAAAAGGGGCACCTGGGTGGCTCAGTGGGTTAAAGCCTCTGCCTTCAGCTCAGGTCATGATCCCAGGGTCCTGGGATCTAGCCCTGCATTGGGCTCTCTGCTTAGCAGGGAGCCTGCTTCCCTTCCTCTCTCTGCCTGCCTCTCTGTCTACTTGTGATCTCTGTCTGTCAAATAAATAAATAATATCCTAAAAAAAAAACAACTTAAAAAAAAAGAATTATTTCACAAAAACTGGCAACGTAACACTAGGATTTCCAATGAAAAACAGATGCTAGAGTCAGATGTCATGGTGGGCTCACCTGCACAATTATTAGATTACTTAATCTGTCCAAATCTGTATCTTCCTAACATAAAATAAATAAAGTCACATTTAGAAATACACTTACTGCATGAATAAAGAACTTTGGTATATACATATATAATGGAATACTACTTATCCATCAAAAATAATGAAACCTTGTTATTTGCAACAAGGTGGATGGAAATAGAGGGTATTGTGCTAAGTGAAATAAATCAGGAAGAGAAAGACAAATACCATAAAACTTCACTGATATGTGGATTTTAAGAAACAAAACAGAGGAACATAGGGGTAGGGAAGGAAAAAATAAGATAAAAAAAGAGAGGAAGGCAAACCTTAAGAGACTCCTAACTATAGGGAACAAACTGAGGGTTGCTGAAGGGAAGGTAGGTGGAGGGATGGGCTAAATGGGTGGTGCACATTCAGGAGGGCCCCTGATGTAATGAGCACTGGGTGTTATATGCAACTGCTGAGTCACTAAATTTTACCCTAAAATGAATACTATACTATATGTTAAATCACTTAAATTTAAACAAAATCTTGAAAGAAAAAGAAATACCTGTACTGCAGAAGTTTTTGTCTATTTGTTCTCTAGTTTCATTTCATTTTTGTATTAAATATTAGATATTTCAGCAGAAAACAATTCAGACTGTGGCAGCAATATATGGAAACTATATACAGGGATTAACTGATTTTGTTTATTCTTTTAGGCTCTTCATGAACCTGTTTTGCAAAATACCTTGAAACACTGAAGAAGAAAAGACACACTACTTTTCTCCTAGACTCGAGCAAATACCTCTGAATGAATAACTATTCTTCAAATTTTCCCATGCCTACTGCCATCTCTAAATTATCATATATATGATATAATTTTTTTCTTAAATAACAGTTCCACTAGAGTGATGCATTTGCTCAGAAGTCTGCAAAGTCTCCCCTCTACCTACACAGTTAAGTCTGACAATCCAGGCTGTTATTCATCTCCCTCTCTAATCTGTCCGTTTGCCAATTTTTCCATCTTGTCTCCTCATGTGTTTTTGTTTTGTTTTTTTTACCCATCCAGTCACTCGATAAACAGAATCACGAGCTTTGTCTTTCCTTCTTGTCTTAATCACCTCTCTGCCTCCAATCATACAAGGAATGCTTGTCCCTTCATCTCTCCAGGGCTTGAAGTCCACTTGGCTGGGGTTTTCTCCAGAAACCCCTGCCTCTTTCGTTTGTAAGTAAACGTTTCCTCCACTAGCTTACACACATTAATTTCTGTATATCACTGAAGTAATTTTCTTCCTTCAGTTTCAGTTTTATTTTATCTTCAGTGTATCTACCCTACAATATGTAGAAGGATAAAAAGAAAATAACACATGTCCTTTGGCATTTGCCTTTTCGGTTCTATGCATATCATATACATTGACTGGGCTTAATTCTCAAAAATTAAGGTAGTTAAAGGGATATAAAATAATTACAGCAAATTATAGATAAGGAAACTGACATAGAAAAGAAAAGCCGGTCTGCGTTTGTAACTAGAAATTAATAAAGCCAATCCTCAATGCCCCAACCTATACTACACTACATTAGTTCTGGCAAATGGATACAAAAAATACTACAAAGCTGAAAGGAGTGTGGAATGTTAACTATCAACATTCCTATTAGCTCCATGTTTCTCCAGTGAGCTTCATCTTCACACCTGCCTACACACCCCCATTTCCCTCTTCTCTCCATCCCTCCCTGTCCCCCAACTCCTGTTCAGTAGAGTGCATGGATCTTTCAAGACCATCACCTCGCCTTGTGCCAATCTTTATTGATTGACTTGAGTTTAAACTCTGAGAAATACATGTGAAAATCTCTTTTCTTTCCCCAGGCCATTTACAAACTCCGCTGAATAATTGAAAGCATCAGAGTCCCAGTAATATCCCCATTCCTGCTGGGATCCTCAGAGGGCATGCTGGTTAGGTTAGAGCAATGTCTTGTCTGAACAAAATCATACCTTCCCTATACAGGTTAACAATGGTTCTTTAGTTTCTGGAATAGATAACACTTCACATTTCTTTGTTTTGTATGAGATCATTCTGTCATTTGATTTCCCTTTTCTCTGGTTTCTGTATTTTTCCTCCAGCCTGTCCGTCTCCTCTGCTGCATCCCGCATCTGTCATTCAACAATCAATTTTACTGGTCCATTTTCTATTCTTGTTCACATTTCTTAATCTACCGCAGCTGGCCCAGATTTGAGAAGGACTTAATATTAATGTGCTCCAACAAAGCAGACTTTTCTTATCTCAATCACCACTTAGATAAGGAAATTTTGAAACCAGCTGAATTTAGCCTTCTTCACTGATGTTAATGATTATCTCTCTTCTGAGCAGCAGACCTGTGCTATTTCTGCTGACAATATCTAAGGTCCATGCATTGCCCCATCTGAACTTGAATTTATGTAGATGATAGATAGATGATAGATATATTGCCAACTTGTTTGGATTCCCAAGTACTGTAGAGCATTGTGTGAGCACTGGACAGATAGCTAAAATAATCGAACTCGAGTTCCTGTTCTATCCTGTGTAATCTTTCAGAACACCCATGTTTTTAATCTCCAAAGTGGAATTGCTACGGGAGTCTCCCTTAAAGAGTTATGTAAGGTTTGAAATGAGATAATGTATGTGAAAGACATTGACTTGCATTTAGTTTATCCTCAATATTTTCCTAACATTTCCTTCTCTATAAATCCGTTTTCCAATAGTCTTCCCAAAACAGAGAAGACCTTTGACATTCTCAGAATAAACACTTGTTTTTTTGATCAGGCATCAGAATAAATATATTTTAGAGGAATTTACATACCATGTTAAGAAATTGCAGCCCTATTCTGTAGGCAATATATGATTTTGCACTATTGTAATGACTTGGCCATCAGCAGCAGCAGCCTTTGGAAAAGCTCACTCTATACCAGGATCTTTGGAACGCTCATACTTTATTTATTTACATTAATAAGGTATAGAAGATCCATAGTGGGAGCAGACAATCAATTGGTACACACCAACAATCTAATTAATATAAGCCACTATTTGAGCTCTATCAGTATATTCTTTACAATATTTCTTTTCTCCTCTTAGTCCCATTTACTCTCCCTGCTTTACACCTGCTTCCTCTACTACTCATATGTTTTTTCCCCTACCCCATGTTGGGACTTCTTTGCTGTATTATGACACTGTTTAAGCCTGCAGGCCATTCCTAGGGCTCCTGTTGATCCTGAACTCTTTTTGTCTTCTCCCAAACATACAAGAGTGAATAGTAATAAAAAAGCACAGATGTTCACTGGGTTCTTTCTATGTGTCAGGCATAGAGATGAGACTTCATACCTCATAAGGTTTTATGCTTCACAACAACCTGTGAGGCAGCTATGACTGGAATCCCCAGTCTACACTGGGAACAACGGAGGCAAAAAGAGCTTTAGTTTCCCAAGAAACACAATCTGGTGTTATGACATAGGTCACTGTTCTACCTGGCAGCGCTCAGTAAATGTTTATTGAATAAATACTTGGAATTTTGTCTTACTTTGTGGCCCAGCTCAAACTCACTCTTTCTTTAAAAAAAAAAAAGAAAATCTCTGATCTACCCTTCAAGAAAGAAGTATCTTTCTTGAATTCAATGGTTAAATGTGTATGAAAGCATAAATCCCTAAAAACAGTATCTGGCTTTCAGTGTCTTATGTGTGCTTTTAATGAATTAACAACTAAATGAAAATCTATACAAATAGCGCTATCATGACAAATGGGTTAACTGCCAAGGATCTAAAAATCATCTCAAGAAATAAGCCACATGCAGTAGGGTATGTGTTTAATATTTTAATAGAGAAATGTGTATATCATGTTTACAGAAACTAACTTATATTCAATAGGAGGGATCAAAATTATAGAGTGACATGTACTCTGAGTTAACAAGTGCTTATTACTTCTATACTAGCCTGAAAGAATTTTAATTGCATAAAAGATCTTCCCTCTGCTGTTAGATACCCTATAGCACTTAATATAAGCTCTGTATATAGTAGGTTCACAATAAAGAAGTGAGTTAATAGGTGAATAGCAAGATTGCTTACACTAAGCCTCATATTAAATAAAAGTCAGAAAGCCCAGTCTTCTTAACACAATTTTTCCTAACTGTGCTTTCAAAGTAAAAATATACTCATTTTCCAAGGATTTTTCCAATCTATAAGAGCAAACACCTAGACTTACATTTTTTCTACGTTTACTGTAAAAAATCAAGATTCTTCCATCTGGGTAAACAGATTTGTGAGACCTAAGACACTAAAAACATGCCTATTATTACTACTGTTATACATGGTAGGGTATGCAATGCCTAGTTGTGGGAGACAGGAGACTTAGTTAGCCTCCAGTTCTTGTTGCTCTTCTTCCATCAGCCAGCTATCTGATCTTATGAGACTTATTTAATCTAGTTTTCTCCTTTGCTAACTGATTGAGCTCAGCACAATAATTCTAAGGTGGCTTTCAGTTTCAACATTTCTTAGTAACCCATAGTATAAATGATCTTCTGATAGAAGCAGAAATAATTAGTATGTGAGATGTACTTCTTTTTCTGCTCCTTTTCCTTACAAGTGCTGTCAAACAAACGTTGAATCCAAAATAAAAATGTACATTCTAACCATGAATATAAATGTAGCTTTTCAGATGATTCAGGGATTTTCTAAAAATTCTCACATGAAACAATATCAGATACCTCTCTTGATTCTTTACATATCTATTTCCCTCTTCATGTTTTAAATATCTGTCTTGATGTTTTAGATCTCTCTCAATGTTTCAGATGTCTCTCTTATTTTTTACATTGAAAATATGCTTCAGGGATGCCTGCGTGGCTCAGTTGGTTAAGCAGCTGCCTTCGGCTCAGGTCATGATCCCAGCGTCCTGGGATCGAGTCCCACATCAGGCTCCTTGCTCAGCAGTGAGCCTGCTTCTCTCTCTGCCTCTGCCTGCCACTCTGTCTGCCTGTGCTCGCTCCTATGCTCTCTCTCTATCTGACAAATAAATAAAATCTTTAAAAAAAAAAAGAAAATATGCTTCAACATATTTTAACATATATCAACAAACTGAGTACTGACTCAGATTTCATATGGATAATATCAGAAAGAAAATAACCTTCTTCCAAAAAATAATATTTCCTTAAAAATACAATGCTGACATCTTAATTTATGTAACAAAAATAAGAGTATCTAGGTGGCTCAGAGTGTTCGATTCCTGATTTCAGCCTGGGTCATGACCTCAGGGCTGTGAAATGGAGCCCAAGGCAGGCTCTGTGCCAGGGGTGGAGCCTACTTATGATTCTCTCGCTACCTCTCCCGCTGCCCCTCCCCCTCCGGCTGTCCCTCCCCCACCTAAGAAAAATAAATAAATAAATAAATAAATAAATAATACTTATTTTGTTCCTACTATGTGCTGAGCCAATTGCTGAAGATGCAAGAGTGAACATGGCATAAGAATGTACCATCTAGTAAGTAAAAGAGCTAATAAGCAAGCAACTGTAACACTATATAAAACACACTAGGATAGAGAAGAGATATAGAGGGTGTGATGGGAGCACATGAAGATGGAAATCAATCACCAGGGCAGGGATATCCAGGAGAGGCTTCTCTGTGGGGAAGCAGTATCTAAGCTCAGGTTTGAAGAAATATCCAGGTAAAGGAGACATAGAGGATATTATAAGCCAATGGACAGTTTGAGCAAAGGGGATGCAGAGCACGACAGAAGCTACAACTAGCCCCTGATATTTAGTGTGAATGGCTTGAAAGAGACAGTGTTAAGAGATAAGGCAAGAAAGGCCCTTGTAATAAACAAATGTCTATGTAATACTCAATTATGAAAATTGGACATAATTCCAATTGCATCAAAAATCCATTATTTGAAAACTGGTTTTCAGAAGCAAATATAAAGAAAAAAAAGGTAATATAAGCAATAACCCACTGCTACAAACATGAGTATGAAGAGAACCTGAAATGGTCTAAGTAGAGTCTGAATTATAAAATATTTTAAATTTCTTCCCTCTGGTTCAGTATGAAATTGACTCTGGTTTCATGAAGTTCTCCCAGAATATTTCAAGGGTTAAGATTTTTCAGTCATAATTTAATGATATATAATAAATAATGTAATCACAATCTAGAAGGTAAGAAGCCTGAGTTCTGGCTACTGTTCTACCACTAACAAATTCTGAATCCTTGAAGAAGACACATAAATAATTTCTATAGGTATAGCTTCTATAAAAGGAGAGTATTTAACTTATTTAACACAAAAGTCACTTTTAAAACTATGATTCTGAATATTTTGAACACATATTTTATAATATGATCTATGGATTTATTTTTTATTTGTAAATGTGTACTTAACAATATTCTTTTAGGTAAGTGAAGTATACTTTACATTATTAATTAATTTTAAAAACATGTGTATTACATAATATAAGGTAAATGGTGCTTTGTTCATAAAATGATAAATATCCATTTAATAAGAGGTTTGAATTTAGCCAGTCTGTTGTCCATTTAAAGCACTCCATCCATTAGGCAGGGGATTCTTCAAAAGCATTGAGATATTCACTTTTGTTTTCACTACTCATGCTCAATCCACACCTGATAAATAATTGGTACACAAAAAATATAGTCTTGAAAATATATTTTCTATAATAGAAATAGCTTTCTTTGAAACCTTATATTATTATGTATACACTAAAGTTTTAGATCACAAAACACTGGTGTTATTTATTGGCATGTGTTGTCATTAAGTTCAACTGGTAGAGGGAGTTTGTTGTCATTAAATCCAATTGGTAGATTTAGATGCTTTGATCAAGGTGACTAATTGAAGTCAGTTAAAAATAAGTTCTAGATTCCTTAAAGTCTGGCTTTGGTCTTAAGACCTCACTGACTAATCTATCTGAATTCTGCTGGGAACCATTACCATTGTCAATAATATTTATTGGAAAACAGGGCATTACTTCTTCATTCATTTATTTATATTATATATCTGAAGTCTTGGAAACATTTTAATAGGAGATTGCTGAGTCAAACTGACTCCTGTGCTTTTCATAAATGTCAACATCTATTCTCAGGAATGGCTTAATGCTAAGATTCTCCACAGTGTACCAGAAAGAAAATAATGTGTCCATGTCTTAAATGGATCAAAACAAATCTGGCCAGATAACTGTAAATTAATTTTCCCAAAGGAAATTCAATTTCATTTATATTCTTATAAATAGATCAGAGTTACACTTTTCTAAGAGTTTAGATTTGAATACTAATCAATATTCAGTGATCTAGAATAAGACAACCATTTAAAGTTCTTTTTAGTATACATTCTAAGGTCACCTTTGATGTACAATCTTTTAAACCTTTATTATTTAATCATTTGTCTTTTAAGTGAATGTCGTTCTTTTTTGTTTTGTTTTGTTTTTAAGACTGTAGTTATTTATCTGTCAGAGAGAGAGCCAGAGCACACAAGCAGAGGGAGCAGCAGGCAGAAGGAGAAGCAGACTCTCAGCTGAGCAGGGAGCCCAATATGGGATTTGATCCCACAACGCTGGGATCATGACCTGAGCCAAAGGCAGACACTTAACCAACTGAGTCACCAAGGCATCCAAGTGAATGTCATTCTGCTATTTTTTTTTTCTCTCCATGAGTTTAACATGAACAGGCAAATAGTATTTTTAATACTCTTTTACACAATTTTGGTTAGAAAAGACTCATCTCATCTCTGATAAATTGTATTTGCAAGGTGATTAATGCACTTGGGACACTGTCATTAAAATAGGTTCTTGAGGGACACCTGGGTGGCTCAGTTAAACATCTGCCTTCAGCTCAGGTCATGATCTCCGTTCTGGGATCAAGCTTCACATAGGACTTCCTGCTCAGCAAGGAATCTGCTCCTCCCTCTACCTCTCCCTTTGTATGATCTCTCTCTCTCTCTTCCTCCTCCCCCTCTCTTAAATATATAAATAAATACAATCTTGAAAAATAAAAACAAAAACAAAACAAAACAAAATAATAAAACAGGTTCTTAATCTGAAATGAATAAAAACCAGAAAACAGGTTTAGAGTAGAATATAATATAAGTAAAATTTTTGTATTTAAGTATTAATAAAATTTTCAGACAGGGGAGTACATCTATACAGATAACAACTCCACATAAGTGTAAGGAACACACATGTACACTGTTGTTATAAATTACAGAAACCTTCCATTGGTAGGATTAATTACCTCACCTAAATATGGAATGCCTTCATAACAGGAACTATAAAACAGTAAAAACAATAAAGTCAGTTATAAATATTTATTGAGCACCTTTACTCATCATGTGTTTGGGTAGTAATACATATTATCTATAATCACCAGAATAACCCTATATTATCTATGTTTTATTTGTGAATGAAGTTAGATGACCAATGATTCAAGAAACCATCCAGAGTCACACAGGTAAGATGTGAGATCGTCGGCTTAAAACTCAATTTTGTTCATCTCCAAAACCTATCACTTTTTACTACCACATGGCCTTTACCCTTCTTTAAATTTAAATTTAAATTTTATTTTGAGAGAGGGTGAGCACACATACATGTGTGAGCAGCGGGGGGGGCGGGAGGGGTAGAAAGAAAGGGAGAGAGAGACCTTAAGCAGGTTCCATACAGCACAGAGCCCCACTCAGGGCTTGATCTCATGACCCTGAGATAATGACCTGAACCAAAATCAAGAGTGGGACGTTTATCTGACTGAGCCACCCAGGCCCCCATGGCCCTTAACTTCTTAGAGGTTATATTACACATAGTCTATAAAAACATGAAGCATCATTATTATATTATGATTGTTATTCCAAATTCTCTATTCTAGCCATGCTTCCCAGGTTCCCAGTAACTGGACCAACTATTCCCATTATAGATGAGAACTATTTTTTTTTTAACTTGTAGTCTCATAAATTAAACAACTGGCCCAGACTAGCCAGACCAAAGTTAGCTTCAGACTCAAAAGGCTATTAGTATCTTTGTGTCTTTCAAGAGCTGGGTAAGTCCTTCTCATGTTTTTGTCTTACTTATAAATGTTGGGATTTCTTAATAACTTTAGGAGTAAAAAGTAACCAAGCTGAGTTCTTCAGTGTAATCCCTGGGCTATAAGGACTACCCAGCCATACATATGAAGACATTGAGAATTGGAATGGGTACAACAGCTTTCTGCAGCATATGTATAGCATATATTATCCATAGAATAGAAGATAAGCAACATTCCTTAACCAAAGTGTGTTGTAGAAAGACTAGAGCAGCTGCCAGACAGTCTGTGATCCATGTTTGCATACTGAAGATAGCTGACAGGTAACATAAAAGTTAGAAAAGAAACTCTTGTCCTAATCAGAAGTTTAAGAAACTGGTTACAGCATAGATCTACTCTGGTACTACTGGCCAAATTCTCATATTTGTACTTGTAGTGTGGGCATCACAAATATGACAAATAGATATACATGTGCAAAGAGATCATATTCAGCAATAAACATCAGCAGTTGAATGTGCAAGGCAAAGTAAACGATATTAAAACAAACATTGTTCCTATACAGTCTGGCATAAACTTAACTGAGTAATAGAGCCCATTCCTAGCTCTGTCTCCAGCAATCCATATTAATTTGGACAAACTAAACATCCCTTCTGAGCTTATAACCCTGTCTGTCAAATGGGCATACTGCTGTGTATGGTATAACTACTATGAAGATTTTAGGAGAACATTACAGAAACAGCATATGGTATCCATATAACACAGTCCAGCAATCAACATGTACTTTAAATAAATGATTAAAATGTGTAGTAGAATTAAATTATTGAGTGTCTGCTATACCAAGGTCTAGGCTGGTCACTGAAGTCCAAAGACGAATAAATTCAGCTTCTTTCCTTGAGGAAATTGTGATTAAACAGATGGTTATTTACAGAAAATAAGCATTACTGGAAAAGAGAAAAACATGAATATAAAAGTGATGGTATATACAGGGAAGAGAAATAATTTAAAATTTCAGACTATGAAGTATAAGGCAAAAATGTATCAGGCAATAAATACAGAAGAAAGGCAAACCTCCAAATCTCTGAGGGCATTTTAGGCTAGCTGAAATAAAATAAACTTATCTATTATTTTCCTCTTTTATCCTTTATATGCCATAGCTTATGCTTATATTGAGAAGACAATTAATAAATATTATTGAGATGAAATATTGCCAAAGTGATCTGAAATATATCTAGAAATGCATTTTAAGCATACTTGGAATATTTCTTCCTTTAGACATTCAGTACATTTAATTAAGAAATACATACTGATAACTACTACATGTAAGGTACTCTGCAAAGCCTTAGAACAGATAATGGAAACTGAAAAGGACAAGGAAAGTTGACTGCTAAAGTCAGTCTGAAAAGGAAACATTCAGTGTTCCAAATATTAAACTGGTAATAAAAAATAAAAATTAAAAAACCCAGCAAGATTTCAGTTCTAGCTTGGTTGCACAATCAGTGACATTGGCTATAGGATTATGAATAAGTTACTTTACTTTCTGAGCCTTCTTCTTTTTACACCAAGAATAAGAATTCTTAATCTAGGGGCACCTGGGTGGCTCAGTTGGTTAAATGACTGCCTTCGGCTCAGGTCATGATCCCAGAGTTCTGGGATCGAGCGCCACATCAGGTTCCCTGCTCAATGGGGAGCCTGCTTCTCCCTCTCCCTCTGCTGCTCTGCCTGCTTGTGCTCTCTCGCTTTCTTTGTCAAATAAATAAATAAAATCTTTAAAAAAAAAGAATTCTTAATCTATCAAATGCACAGGATTATTGTAATTCATAACCATGACAAAGGATGTGAAAATCCTCATTACAGGGTAAAACTCACATGCTTGGATAAACAGGGTAGTTACTAAAACAACCTACTCCATGCTGTCAAAGTGTTTCACATACCTGATCTCATTTAATTCTCAAAATAAGCCCAGGAGGTAGATACTATTATTATTCTCATTTTACAGATGTGAGTAACAGAGGACCAAAGAACACCACCCTCAAATTCACAGAGCTAATGAGTGTTAAATTATGATTCAAGTCCAGGAAACAGTTTGGTGTCTGATCTCACACTTCATCATCTGTCTCCAACTCTATTTATACCAAGTGAAAATGCTACAAGCTTACCTAACAAAAACAGGGTCTGATGAAAACAGAAGAGCAGATGTGATGAACACAGAAGTCTAGCATGAGCATCATGAAGAACACAGTTGGTCAGCAAGTAGGGTGTGTCAGAAGTTCGTGGATGCTTGAGAAACTCAGGGAATGTGCACTAAACAGAGAGCGTCCCAGGCCTCTGAAGACAACTGACATGATGAGAAAGAAGTGAAAGGTTAGAATAGGCAGATGAGCATTCATCAGCCAGAGTGGGCTAGAGAATTATCTGGCCTGCAAGTGGCCAGAACAAGGCAGTCCAAGAAGAGAACGGCACCCTGCAAGCAAAGATAAGCCCCAGCCTCACCGGGTGAGAGGGAGAGAGGCAAAGGCCTGAGAGACAAAGGCACTGAAAGAGAAGACCAAAAAAGCCCCGTGGAGGCCTGAGAGATGAAGATGGCTTTAATTATCCCATAAAAGGTCATTGGAAATGCCACTCTCTCTCTGTGAAAGAGTTCAGCCTGCTGCACGCGGCTATGAAGAAACTTATGTGTTCAAACTGTATGCATCTCAGGAAGAACGTTTTGTTCTCTGCAGGCCTTTGGACTGTGGGGACCATGAAAACACTTTTTATCAAAATAGGTTTGTAGGACATATTTGATTTCTTCTGTGACAGCTCCAAAACTAATCCTTAGGGGCAAAATGAAAGAAAAGAAAAAGTGGAGGAATGCAGGGTAAAAATACAGGACAGGACAGGACAATAAAAATATACCACTTATGAAAATAACTGAAGTAGAAAAAAAATTAAAGAGTAAAACTATTTAGGTGTGAGGCTGAAAAAGGACATCAAATCTAGGTTGTGATTTGAATTGATGCCAATGCTTCGCACCTACATCCCCCCTCACCACCATCACTTCCAAGCCTCTTCCTCTTCTAGGTCCAGAACAAGCCAAAATTTCAGTCTCAGTGATGTGCATATGTAACGATATAATAATAGAAGTCAAAAAAATCCTAGAATTTCTCATCCTGGTTCTTAAAAGACACTAGGGACAACCAGAAATGAATGACTCATGGAACTTAGCAAAAGTGTTAAATGAGTGTTTAAAGTGCCAAGCTAAGACAGACCAAGAAATGGAACATGGGCTATGCACTATGGTGTAACCTGAGTTCAAATCCTAACTCTGCTATTTTCCAGTTTTGTGAAAGATGGATATATTAATTATCCTCTCTGAGCCTCAATTTCTTCACCTGTATTTATACCACCCCACATTTTTGTGAAGATTAAGTTAAAATTTATAAGATTTTTTTTCAGTACCTGGCACAATAGTTATTCAGTTATTACTAATTATTTCTAGTGTGAGATTAACATGAAACTTAGTCCTATTTAAGTTTAAGTTTAAACTTAGTCTTAAGTTTAAGCTTAGAATCACCATTTTATAAACAGAATCCAGGACCATGTCAACTGTAACTCTGAAGCAATTAATACGGATTTCATTTTAATTTGAGTAAATCTACATTTCCATGAAGGAAGGGCTGCCCCCTTCAGTACCTTTGCACTGGATTCCAAAGCTGTTTCTGCCCCAATCTTCCCTGGACCCTCTTCAAAAAAACTGTTCTCAAATTCATGTTTGTTTTTGTTTGTTTTGTTTAAAGACTTTAGTTTTGAGGCACCTGGGTAGCTCAGTGGGTTAAGCCTCTGCCTTCAGCTCAGGTCATGATCTCAGGGTCCTGGGATTGAGCCCTGCATCGGGCTCTCTGCTTAGCAAGGACCCTGCTTACCAACCCCCTCTCTCTGCCTGCCTCTCTGCTTACTTGTGATCTCTCCCTCTGTCAAATAAAATAAATAAAATATGTTAAAAATAAAGAATTTCATTTTTAAAGGAAGTTTCAGGTTCACAGAAAACTTAAAAGGGAGGTACAGAGACTTCCCAGTAACTTCCTGCCCCTACTCAGGCACAGCTTCTCCCATTACCAGCATCCTCTACCAGAATGGTATATTTGTTACAACTGAGGAACCCACATGAATAAAATCACCCAGAGTCCACAGTTTACATTAATTTTCAGAACCCACTTTTAGTGAATAAATAACTATGAAATTCTTATAAAATATTACTAAAACAAATAATGCCAAAAACACCCTTTAATTGGATGGTTTTTAATCATTTTTGCCCTTTTCACTATAGCACCGTAAAATAGAACATGATAATATAAACTGAGCCTCAGATACCTGATCTGAATAATAAAGGAATTGGACATCAATGTCCACATTTATAGAGGCAAGGACAGGGACAGCAAACATTTTAATAAAGAAAAAAATAAGTAAATAAAATTTATTTTGCTAGATACAGACTGCTCAATTTCTTAGCATCCAATTAATGTTTTACAAATTTTACAAAAACACCTACCCTAATTTTCAAGCACCATAGTATTACATATTTTTAAAAGATTTTATCTATTTATTTGACAGGAAGAAAGAGAATAAGCAGGGGGAGTATCAGGCAGAGGAAGAGGGAGAAGCAGGCTTCCGGCTGAGCAGAGAGCCAGACTCAAACCCTGGGATCGTGACCTGAGCCAAAGGCAGACGCTTAACCAACTGAGCCACTCAGGAGCCCCAAACACCATAGCATTAGAAATTGTAAATGATCTATAGTCCTAAACATATAACAAATATTTATAACCTTTGTCATATACCTAACATTTTATTTATTCAAAAGCAGACATTATTATGAGGATTGACTGACTTTGCATGAAGGTCTTTAAACTTTTTTGATCCTTTAAAAATTACTTGTGTATATGGACCCATAGAGAATTTGTATCTCCCTTGAAATTTTTGCAAATGTTCTGTGAAAAATATCTGTTTGTGATTTCTTAGGAAAGGACTTGTGGGTTTCATAAAATTCTTTATTGGGTGAACAAACTAGTTTAGAAAGGCATTAGTCAATTCAACTTAACAAATATTTATTGTTGAACATATACTAGAGATTGTTATTCAATATTTTTGAGTACTATGCTTTAGGTACAAATTTTGCATTGTTCATTCATATATATTAAGTAAAATATGACCATACCATGTCCTACTTAGCAGACAATATAATATAAAATAGGGAAACAATTGATTGGCATTCTTCTTTTCCTGCTGAGGTAAACTTTAATTTTATATTTTAATAATGAATTGCTATGAAGGATGGAATTTGATGTGTAATGTAGAGAGGCATCCCAAATTAGGGTGCATATGGTGTGTTAACATTCTTTTGGCATAATATATAGAAAATGAAAGGAATTAAAAAATATGTTTTCTTATGTACTCAATAGTACGTCATCTAGCCAGGGTACAGCTGGACAATTGGACAATAGAGACTAAAGCCTTTGCACTAAACTTCACAGCATAAGGAAATTAAATATTCTAGACATGAGAAATGTAAAATCAATTAAAGATAAACTGTTGTCTTAAAATATGCCTTTGTAGATTCTGCCATTGGAATTAACCCAGGAGAAAACTGTAGTCCTACTTTCGAAGTTACTCAAATCCAATTGATGTCACCATATGCAAGTTTAGTTGACATCCAGCAGCAATTTAATTGGCTATATTCTTTGTTTCTAAAGGGCAATTTTGTGTGTGGAATCTAGGTGTTCTCTGTTTGCTATTCCATTGACCTTTAGAGATCCTTAGAAACAGTCTTTGAGGTTTCATTCCATTTTTTTCCTGGCTGAAAACAGCTTATTAAATTGTCTCCTCTGAGATAATAACATCACCATTATAGAGAGGTAGATATGGACTACTAAGGCTATGTCAACAATATCTCAGGCATATACAAATATTACTGAATTTAGGTCATAGGCTTTTTAGTTTGTTTGTTTGTTTACCCAATTTAACTTTTCATTGTGTTTTGTTTTCTTATATCATGAACATAGGATGATCAATTACCAGGGAAATATTTCATTGGCAGACAATGTATGAAATAATTGATGTAATGAAATTATCCTTTTAAGGGTATAGAGATCTCAGGAAATAAAAATTGATGTTTGTTTGGAAGCTACAGTGTTCTAGGCCTTTATCTTATTTTTGACTTAAAAAGATATTCGTGACTAGGAGAAAATGAAGGCTTACTTAAGAACTCAAATAATTTACAAAGATCACACATGTACTTAGTAGTGGATCTGATTTAATTCAGAATCAGGGATCCAAAAAGAATTTTTTTCATTTTTTTTCTATCAATAATGCTACCTTAGGAAAGTATCATTACTACTGTAATGACTATTATCTGTGAATACTAAACTATAAAAGCAGGTCTCCTTATGGACTGAAAACCATCAGTGCATTTTATATATTAGCCCATTAGTAAACTTCAGGCAAATAATTGATTCATGGAGATCCCTTAAAGTCTGACCTCCAAGAAGTCGTAGATCTCTCCCTGAATCATCTTAAAGGCTAAGGCAGTTGAGACTTTGCTGACACATGGGCATGTGTGAAGTCAGTTTGCACTGTTGATATGATGATTAGGAAAACAGACTTCTGAATCAGATAAAAAGATTTCAAAGAACTGGATCCCTCAGGAACAATTGTGTGAACTTGGGCTAACCATTTAGCTTCTTTCATCTAAATTTTCTCATTCATAAATTCAAAATAATAATATAAATTGTGGCATTTAGTGAGGATTAAATTTGTTACTATACATAAAGTTTGCACCCCAATATGGTGATCACTCAACAATACTAACTACAGCAAGCAGAATTCCTTTACTTTAAAGGGACAAAAATACAAACTATCTAATACAAAAGTGAATTTGTGACCTATATAACCAGTGTAAAAAAAAAACCAAAACAAAACAGAACTAGCTTTCGGCATCAGTGAATCCAGAGGCTCAAATGATATAATCAGAATTCTCATTCCCTCTCTCCCAGTGCCATGTGCTGGCTTCTGTTTGGCCTTGTTTTCAGGCAGGCATCTTCTGCTATCAGGCCTGATCTACCAATAGCCTTGTACTTCACATTTCCAGAAAATAATGAATTTTTTCCTACTCTTTATTTTAAGAAAACTGTAAAAATATGTTTTATGACTAAATAAACAAAACCATACTTTAACATGGATTAAAAATGCACACACCAAATTCCAAATCCAGTAAAATATTTTCTTCTTAAAGTAAGAGAACAATCTATTCTGAAAGGGTAAAAAGGAGATACCAACTTTATCTTAAGTGTTCTTCTTTATTAATAAAATGAAAACAAACAACAGGAACTAGAATAGAAAATGTCAATACTTGTTAATTTTGAATAATAGATGTAGGGGTGTTTTGAATTTATTTTCTCTCTAATTGCATTTTTTGTTTCAAATTTTCATTACTAAAAAAAAGCCCTATGGGAGTTTCAGCATGGGTCTTTCTAGCCTTCTGGGATAGACTCTATTATCTGCAGGTGCATTAGTTTTTGTAAACTCATCTAGAATAAAGATGGCCAGTTGCAGAAAAGAGAAATGAAAATGATAATAACAATGGTAACACTGTCGTGATATGTACCATGAGCCACACAAACCAACAAAAGCATAAATTAGGCATCATTTTATCCTCATTTTAGGTTTCAGGAAACTGAGACCCAGAACAGTTGGATAGCTTGCCCAAGATTTTCGAAGAAGTGAAAACAGGATTTGAATTCTGGCACCTTTTCTCTGGAGGTTTTACACATGACCACTAATGATATTAGGTGGCAGTAGGGTAGAAATGCAGATCTTCTCCCACTTTCTGAAAGACAGAGAAATACCTCATTGGATGCAAAGATGCAAGAAAGAGAAAGTCTTGAGAAGTCCATACATATTTGCAGAAAGAGGCTTATGAAGACATACATTTAACCTGCCTTATTACTTGACACCATGTGAAGCATATAGTAGGTATTCGATACAAATGTGTATGTGTGGATTGACACAGACTACAGATTGTCTTCCTCAAAGAGGATGAAATAGAATATGCCCATCTAAAATCTTTCTGAGGTACATGGATCATGTTGCCCTGTATATATTCCAGTCCTTACCCTAAAATGTATAGCAGATTATGTCTGAACCAAATTGATTAATGATGTATCTAACCCAAAGATACAGATGCAATGATAAGGGCCATATGTACTCCGATGTTCATAGCAGCGATGGCCACAATTGCCAAGCTGTGGAAAGAGCCAAAATGCTCTTTAACTGACAAATGGATAAAGAAGATGTGGTCCATATATACAATGGAATATTATGCCTCCATCAGAAAAAATGAATACCCAACTTTTGTATCAACATGGACAGGACTGGAGGAGATTATGCTGAGTGAAATTAAGTCAAGCAGAGAAAGTCAATTATCATATGGTTTCATTACTTGTTGAGCATAAGGAATAACATGGAGGACATTAGGAGAAGGAAAGGAAAAGTGAATTGGGGTAAATCAGAGGGGTAGATGAAGTATGAGAGACTGTGGACTCTGAGAAACAAACTGAGGGTTTTGGAGGGGACGGAAGTGGGGGGATGGGTAAGCCTGATGGTGGATATTAAAGAGGGCCCGTATTGCATGGAACACTGGGTGTGGTACATAAACAATGAATCTTGGAAACCTGAAAAAAATTTTTTTAATTTAAAACTTACTATTGAAATAAGCAAAACCAAATGACTTAAAAAAAAGTGGCTTCTATTTATGAATACTTAACTGAATTCAAGACATAGTAGGGCTGCCCCCACCATGACTAGATGACCACTATGAAAGAGGTAGGGGTGAGACTAAGACTAAGCACACAGAGTGATAGCAGGCGTTAATTCCTACCACCTCTTTAAAATTTAATTTTAGTTATCCAGTGAATTTATTATTTTCAGTAGTGTAGAAAAATAACATATGCCATTTGACTGAATTATGACCTTCTACTAAATATGACAGATGGAAAAGCAGAACATTAAAATTATCTGACACTTCTAGAATAAAAATACATTGTTTTAAATTAGGCTACAGATTAGTCGTTCACTTGGTTTATAGAAGTGGATTTATCATTTCAAAGCCTTGACAAATCATACAAACTTGTTGAAACTTGTTTTTTCTTCTGTGAAATGAGATTGGTAAGACTCATGAATCCCCAGATGCTATGATTTTTAATCAAAGTCTTCCATTTGATTGCTACCTTATAGGAAAATAGCTTTCCCCCACTCATTCACTCATTCATTCATTCATTCATTCACCAGCCAACAATTTACATCCCTGCTATGATTAGGAACTTAGCTAAGAAACGAGGATACATACAGTAACTATAGTAGTACTATTAACATTAGACTAATCTTTTTCCACATACCTCCAGATACTGAATTAGATCAATGGAAAAAAATAGTATAATAGTATAGATGATTAACAATGAGGAGTACGTCAGGAAGTAATGGGCTCTTATGTGAAGCATGCACTCAAATCTAGCTCATCATCTGCTAAATATTATCAGAGAGAAAATTATTATATTTTTATACTTGAATAGAAAGTTTGAATAATATTATGATATGCAGAACATGAGACATAGAGAAGGGAAGAGATATCTTAAAGGTATCAGAAGACTGTGAAAGTTACACAAGTTACATGAAATGACAAGCAAAATTTAGCTGTAAGCTATATTGATTACCAAAAGTTTAATGTCATTTATTCATACCTACTTGAGGTTTCAATACTTTATTACAAGAAATTCCAACAATCAATGTTTTGAGGTCTGTAATGAGTAAATGCAATATTTAAAGATTTTTTTAAAGACTTTTATTTATTTATTTGACAGAGATCACAGGCAGAGAGGCAGGCAGAGAGAGAGGGGGAAGCAGGCTCCCTGTTGAGCAGAGAGCCCGATGCGGGGCTCGATCCCAGGACCCTGAGATCATGACCTGAGCTGAAGGCAGAGGCTTTAACCCACTGAGCCACCCAGGTGCCCCGTAAATGCAATATTTAATGTTAACTGTCAACAACCAAAAGTCTTGTAAAACCAACAGTAGTAAACATAAATACAAAACTACTTAGGAAATGTACTTTCACTTTCAGTAGAACACTTGAACACTAAATTCAGCAAGTGGAATCATTAATATTATGGGATATTGGATAAGACTTTAAGTTAATCATAAGGATCAACACTACATTTATAAGCTGCTGATTTTTAATGAGTTGGAGATCTGGTATGTTAGGTGGAATTAAAACTCAAATTGATTCCATCAGTCTCAAGTATTGGAAATAAAACCTTATGTTTATGGGTTGTGAAGCTGCAATATAAATCTTCTATGAAAAGTCTATAAATATACGCAATGATGATAAATTCTGTTCTACTAATCCTCACATTTAATAGTATACATATATGCTAAATATAGTCAAGGCTTAATGTATACCTTTCGCTAGTTCCATGAGTATCCTTTGATTTATACCTTTTAGTTTCCTAGGGTATTTTTTTAAGTATATCTACCCATGTCTCTGAAACCTGATTTTTCTTTTAACTTTTCTTCGCCTATTTTTTTAAAAGATCTTATTTATTTATTTACTTACTTACTTATTTATCTGTCAGAGAGAGAGAGAGAGAGAGCACAAGCGGAGAGTGGCAGGCAGCTGGAGAAGCAGACTCCCTGCTCAACAAGGAGCCCATTGCGGATCTGGATCCCAGGACTGTGGGATCATGACCTAAGCTGAAAACAGATGCTTAACCAACGAAGCCACCTAGGAGTCCCTGCCTATTCATTTTTGATATCTGTATTATTTTGGGATTTATATATTTAAAATTTTACTTCATATTCATTACCTTTTTTAAAAAGCAGGTAATTAAAATTATTTTAAAATGAAAGCATTAAAATCAATATTTCAGTATGATTTAGATACTACAAATACTCTACAAATAACTCCAATGCTTAATTAAAAGAAAAATTTTCTTATTCATTTTTAATTTCCTAGTTCCTCCTAAAGAAAATAGACAGAAAGACAGATAAAGTGTCTAGTATTCTTTGATAGTTGTTCCTTCAGTGAAATTTTAGAGAAAGTAAGATGTTGAACATGTATATGTATGTATGTGTGTGTATGTGTGTACATATACATACATATATATACATATATATGTATATATATAATTTATTTATTTAGTGCTGACTCTGAAGCAACCAACAATATTAACTTCTATACCCTAGGAAGGTAAATTGTCAATACCTGTTTATTCTACACCTAGACAAGACCTACATACACTATTTTAAATAAGAAATGAGGGGGCACCTGGGTGGCTCAGTGGGTTAAAGCCTCTGCCTTCGGCTCAGGTCATGATCTCAGGGTCCTGGGATCGAGCCCCGCATCGGGCTCTCTGCTCAGCGGGGAGCCTGCTTCCTCCTCTCTCTGCCTGCCTGCTTGTGATCTCTCTTTCTCGTCAAATAAATAAATAAAATCTTTAAAAAAAAAAAAAGAAATGGGAAAAGCCTCAAAATCATCTCAGAGACGAAGGCAAAAGATTTTTATTTGGACAGTATCATGTAAAAAAATGCTACCATTTAGTAAGATATTTTTAATAGCCCTAATAAGTATCATAGTTTTACCACAAATTCTATCAATTTATTCAGTCTCTGAAGATACCATCACAACTCATGCTGTATTTATCCTGAAAGTCTCCTATTTGCTCTCTTTTCCAGGCAAAACTAAGTACATATGGTGAACAGCTCGGTCCTTTCTTCCAGCACCCCCATTCTGCTGACCACAGCCTGACTCTCCCACTTTCTTCCAACCACCTTTATCCCCAGCTCCTTAAACAGAAAAGAAGAGCTAAGCAAACCAGATTATTAAATTTTCCAGGTGTTAGAGTCTTGTCTGTAAAAGTGTAGGAAAGCCTTTTCTGTTCTCTGAGCCTTAGTTTTCTCATCTGTATATCGAGAATTTAGGTTCTGCTGATATAGGCTTTTCCAAATTTATCACTCTCCAATGCCATGGGTAATGTCAGATAGCACACCAATCTCCTGAAATTTTCTTCTGCTGCCCTTTCCACTGGACACTGATGTAATCCAGCTGAGGCACTTCCCATAGTGTCTTGTGGAGAGATTTTCAAATACAATTTGCAGAGAATATACAAGACATTATTCTCCCATGAGTTTTGTTTGGTGGGCAAATTTCACTCCATCACACTGGTAATTTCTTAAATACTGCAGAATCAACAGTGATACTCGGAACTTCAGATGTGGGTATGAACAACCAGAATATATTCCTTTCTTTCTTTTTTTCTTTTAAAGATTTTATTTATTTGACAGATGGAGATCACAAGTAGGCAGAGAGGCAAGCAGAGAGAGAGGAGGAAGCAGGCTCCCCACCAAGCAGAGAGCCTGATGTGGGGCTCGATCCCAGGACCCTGGGATCATGACCTGAGCCGAAGGCAGAGGCCTTAACCCACTGAGCCACCCAGGTACCCCACAGAATATACTCCTTTCTAAGAAAAGAATCATCCTGAGTCTGTGCTTTGCTTGATTCCTTGAGCTTAATGTTTTTCAGAAAAGCTTCTCCTACATCAAAATCTTTACAACAGTTTTCTCTAGGAAGGGAAGAAGAAAAGTCATGGATGACCCTTTTCTTCTTTCTCTATTACATGTACTAATCTATATTTTAGTCCCCACTGACTGCATTTCTTTTATAAATATACAAATTTTTTTTAAAAGTTAAATTTCCCATGCAATCATCAAAAAAAAAAAAAAAGCTTTTTGCGGAAGGTAGCATTTGTGTTTCAATATTATCCATAATAATGATGCAGCTTATTTTTATTTCTCTTCAACAGTTAATATGAAATTGCATTATCAATAGTCACACCTAAAATGTGTCTAGAGCTATTTTTTTTAATCAAAGAATTTTAGCATCTCACCTCTCATTCTATCTTCACAGAATTTCTTTTTGGTGGTTAGACTCATTATTATTATGGATATGCTAGAAATTTGAAGAAAAGATTAAAAGATACCAAAGAACACTACTAGTACTACATATTCCTACATTAAACAATCAATTCAAAATAAGCAATGATAGCACAGCAGTTATATAAAGGCAATCAAATGCAACGTAAGTCACTTTAGGTCTATGGGTTGTTGCATGTGAGCACTTGGAACTAATATTCCTGTTTAAATTATTTAAATGGTAAAGATGTTACAAGTGTCTGAAACCTATTGCAAAGAAATAAACACAAGAGTATTAAAATTTCTGGAAGATACTTGAAACTGGGATTTCTTGTGAATTTCTGCCAAACTTGCATTCTCTTTCTTTTTCACCCTCTGAATATTATATATGAAACATATAGATATATGTATAAATCTGTGTGTACATATATAAAAATGTATAGTATATGATATTGTAAATGCATATGTAAGTATATCTGTAAATGAAACTTTTCAAAAATATAAGAAGTATCTTCTAATCAACTATAAGCAGAGGTAGTGATACTCCCTACTGATCATGAATATTAGAGAAGAACAATTTTTATGCACTCATTGACAAATTTGCAGAAGTCAGGACTTAAAACAGACAGTATAATTTATTACTATACTAGTAATACATAGGTATAAGTTTTTCCTTTTTAAAAAGGGTGATGGGTATTGGGGAGGATATGTGCTATGGTGAGCTCTGTAAATTTTGTAAGACTGATGAGTCATAGATCTGTACCCCTGAAACAAAAAATACATTATATCAATAAAATAATAATAATAATAAATAATGCTAACTTCTGTAGTACCTGGGTGGTTTAGTCAGCTAAGCATCTGCCTTTGCCTTAGGTCATGATCCCAGGGTCCCGGGATGGAGCCAGCATTTGGCTCCCCACTCAGCAGGGAGACTGCTTCTCCCTCGCCTTCTGCCCCTATCCCCCACCCAGATTGTGCTCATGTGCACTTTCTCTATCAAATACATACACAAAATATTTTTAAAAAATAATATAAAAATAAAAATATTACTTTAAAAGTACAATTCAATTTTCCTTCATTTTAAATTGTAACATTTAATTTGTTTACATTTGTGGAATTATATATAAATATTTCAGTAAAAGGAAATTTTCACTGTTTCTTTTCTGCCCGTTATCATTATTTACTTCATTACATGAGTATCCCTAAAAATAAATGCGTTAAAAAATTATCTACCTTGGATCTTAAATATATAAGGTACAGCGCAGCAAGAGATGTTTTGTGAGTAACATATCTTGATATTTTTGGTATCAGCTCTCAGAGGGAAATACTGTGCTCAATAAGGAAGAACAAACATTCATCAAGGAAATATCTGCAAACTGCAGTGCCAGGTCATTGTCCAATCTTCTCAGCATCTTGAGGAAGCTGCAATTTCATCTCTTGGTCCTTGATCTAAATCCAATATAATGGATTTCAATGAGTTTTAAAGACAAATAAGTAACCTTTCTCTGTCTTATTTCAATAACATGTCCTATGTGATATGTTGTCTTCATTAAATCATTCTGTTTTTCTAATTGCCTGAGTAACTCAATCCTGTGTTAATGCCAATGTGAAGAGTCCACTGTTTCCCTCTTACACTGTTTTTTTGGGGTATCCAGGCATCCTTTTCCAAGTTAATATAATTTCTAAATTAGTCACATGCACCCTTGTATCAGGTTATATGGAAATTAAGGATCAAATGTCAACTAATGCCCATATTTGAGATAAAAATAATACTAAATAAATGAATTGTACTTCTGAGTAACACTTTCATATTAGCAATATTGGTTTTTTTTTTTTAAGATTTTATTTATTTGTTAGAGAGAGAGAGAGAGCGAGCACAGGCAGACAGAGTGGCAGGCAGAGGCAGAGGGAGAAGCAGGCTCCCCGACTAGCAAGGAGCCCGATGCGGGACTCGACCCCAGGATGCTGGGATCATGACCTGAGCCGAAGGCAGCCGCTTAACCAACTGAGCCACCCAGGCGTCCCATCTTAGCAATATTGTTAAAAAAATTAAGTTCTACTTCTTATCTGAAGAAGACATTTATTAAATTCTTCCTGATATTAAATAGCTAAAACAAAACAGAAAAACACAAATAATTGTCAGTGACAAAGATCTACCTGGATATAACACAGATTATTTTAGTAAAACTAATACCTGACTTTGAGAATATATATCAATATATATATTGATGCAAAAGCTTCAATCTTAAAGTTTTTCAGTTACCTACACTAATGATAAGGTCAGCCATCAGATTAATCCAAATAGACGAATCTTATCAATGTAATTTATATGGGGGACCTAGGTGGCTCAGCAAATTAAGCAGCCAACTCTTGATTTCGGCTCAGATAATGATGATCTCAGGGTCCTGGGATAGAGTCCCACATCAGAATCCACACTCAATGGGGAGTCTGCTTGAGAATTTGCTCTCTCTTCCACTCTGCCCCTCCCCCTGCTTGCGCTCACTCTCTAAAATAAATAAATAAATAAATAATCTTTTAGAAATAAATAAATAATTTATATGGTCAACATAGTTTGGAAAGTATGTTTTAAGATAGGTTAAGTGGGTGCCTGGGTGGCTCAGTGGGTTAAAGCCTCTGTCTTCAGCTCGGGTCATGATCTCGGGGTCCTGGGATCGAGCCCCACATCGGGCTCTCTGTTCGGCAGTGAGCCTACTTCCTCCTCTCTCCCTCTCTGCCTGCCTCTCTGCCTACTTGTGATCTCTGTCAAGTAAATAAATAAATAGGTTAAGTTACATAGTCTATATATTTTTTTATGTTTAATACAGAGGACAATTATGGGCTCCAATAATAAATAGCTTATCAAAATACAGAGACTTTCTTTGAGTCTAGAACAATAAATAACCACATCATCAGTATCCATCTGTGCACAAAACTCAGTTCAGAACGTTTTTTTAGATCAAAACCCCAGGGCACCTGGGTGGTTTAGTGGGTTAAGCCTCTGTCTTCAGCTCAGATCATGATCTCAGGGTCCTGGGATCGAGCCCCAAGTCCGGCTCTCTGCTCAGTGGGGAGTCTGCTTTCCCCTCTCTCTCTGCCTTCCTCTCTGCCTACTTTTGATCTCTGTCTGTAAAATAAATAAATAAAATATTTTAAAAATCAATCAATTAATCAATCAAAACCCAACCTCCTTTCAAAAAGTTTTAGGGAACTGTCTTAGTCAGCTTTGGATTCTATAATAAAATCAGAGACTGGGTGACTTAAACAAAAGACATTTATTTCTCACAGTTCTGGAGTCTAGAAGTCCAAAATCTTGGTGCTAACAGATATGATTCCTGGTAAAGGAAAACTTCTAGGCTTACAGACATCACTTTCTCCCTGTATGCTAACATAGTAAAGAGAGTGAGAAACAGAGGGGCACTCTTTCTTTTCTTATAAAGAAACTAATCCCATCACGAGTGCCCTGTTTTCATTTTCTCCTTATTGGCCCTCACAAACTTTCCAAATGTGCCATCAAAATACCACCATACTGGGAATTAAGATTTCAACATATGAATTTTGAAAGGATGCAAACATCAAGTCCATAACTGGGTATTTTGAAATCTGGTTTGATTTATCTAAATCTATTTTCCCCTAAAAATTTAACTGGATACACAGAAGCTAATGAAAGATAAAGGGGAATTTATTCCAATGACAAAGTTGTGTTTCCACAACAGACATTAGTTTCACCTCATTCTGGTATATAACAGTTTCCTGGAAGCTGCCTCTGCTCTGAAAACAAAAGTTAAAATTACACATATATAGTTACACATTCCTCACTGACCTCTTCCAAGCTCATCCCTGCTATTCCTAGATGAATCATGGAAGCTCATATGTGTTAAGAAACTTCCTCAAAGTCAAGGTCAAGACCACAGAAACCCCCTAGATAGATACCTAATCTCTAGCACTGCGTTATTACGTTAAACTTCTGATACTCACTCCAAACCAAGGATGCTCTCCAAGTTATCTCCTACAGAACTTCTGTCCCTGAGCCAACAGCATTCCTCTGTATACAACTGCTTCGCCTATACTAGAGAATAAGTTTCCAGATTTAGAGAAATTCATGTAGGATCTGACTTCTGCTTAATGCAACAGATCATGTTCTATAGTCTTCTCACTTCAAGGATGTTGTTGATACATCACTGATTCCATAAAGTATGTTGCTATAGATTCTCTCAGTCATCTGAATTTTCCTCCTAATAATTTCTTAAACAATTACAGCACAAAGTTGAGAGATATCCTAAGGATGAAGGGGAGGGAAAGGAAAGGGAAAGAGAAGAGAAAAGAAAGAGAAAGGGAAGGGAAAGAGAAAAGAAAGAGAAAGGGTAAGGAAAGAAAAAAGGAAAGGGGAAGGGAAGGGAAGGAGAGGGGAGAGGAAGGAAGGAAGGAAGACAAAAAGGAGTACAGGAAGAAAGGTGGGCAGATAGTTTCACCTCTGCTGATCTGCCTGCCACTCCCTAGCAGGTCTATTCAATAAACTTAAATCTCCTTCAGAAGAAAAGTAAAAAAGGAAGAAAGAAAGAAGGAAAGAAAGAAAAAAAAGAAGGGGGAGAGGAAGGAAGGAAAGAGAGAGAGAGAGAGAGAAAGAAAGAAAGAGAGAAAGGAAGAAAGAAAGAAAAAGAAAGAAAGAGAAAGAAAGAGAGAGAGAGAAAGGAAGAAAGCTAACAACTACTAGCAAGTAAACAGTTTCTTAAAGTTAGATGACATTTTTTTCGATAGATTTTAGTCCATTTAACTTCCCAAGAACTCTGCAAGGGAGGTACTATCCCTACATTACAAATAAGGAGACTAAAGGTCAGAGGTAACAGAATAACTTGCCCATGATCAGATAGTCACAAAAACAGAAGCAGGACTCAGCTGCAGCTAATCTGAAAAGCCATTATCAATCCTTATATGACATTAACTCCAAAGTATTCCTTTTCATTTTGAGTGTATGTGAAGGCAAATCCCAATGAATGTTGAGACCTGTAGGTAACAGAGCAGTGACCAAACCAACACACTCAGTTAGAAGCTGCCTCAGCCCTACCACCTTCCCACTGCAGCCCTTGAGTAAGAGCTCTTCCATCCTGAAATGGTTAAGACTGCAACTTTCGAGATCAGAAATGTTGATTAACTCTGCAGTCCACACCATCCCCTAGCTTCACACTTTCCTAAAGGCCATTTGGTTCTGGGAATAAACCGCACCATAATAAACCGCAGATGTAATACCTGTTCTCTCTCATATTTTGCCCGAGTAGAATACTGGCCAGGTACCCAAGCAGAGAAGTCCCATAGGGCTCCAGGCCCAGAGGGTCTGGCATTTGGATTTAATGCTCTGCATTAAATTATTGAAATTCTTAGTAAGTTATCTTGAAATTCTTAGAAAGTTATCTTTGAATTTGTGTTTTGAAAACGAATTCCAAGAGGACAATGGAGAATGCTCTGAGGACTTGAAGACTTGGCTCAAAGTCATGCCCTCCCTGGCAGTTTACCTACCTTCTACCTACCTCCCTTGATATGGATTTTCCAGTGCCTTCTTTTCTGCTCCCTGGTATTTTAGGCCCATTCAACCTGCCATCCTCCATGCCACCCAGCAACCACTGTTGCTCTGCACCCCCTGCATGGGCCTGGGTACGGGTATAGGGAGAATCAAGGTGAGATATGTCAGCCCAGCAGGGTCCCAGGCTGGGATCTGGCAGCAGCCTTCCCTGCCTTAAGCTGACCACCCAGTTTAATGGATGACCCTTGGCACACCCTTCAGCCAGGTGTTCATCCCAGGACAAAGACTCCACTTGTGGCCCATCCCCATGGGTACGGGGTCAGCAGACATATGGGAAGGGAAGATGCCTGGATCTACTTCTCACTCTGACTGGGAATGGCTGGTTGGGAGGGGGAGGAGAGATCTGCCAGCTGGTGAGTCATATATACAAGCTGATTTGCAGGGTGGAGCCTGGGACCCCATGAAGGTCTTCACATGTCCCAGGAGTATCCGTTGCCTGAAGGAGTGTGACATTAAAAGCAAATAAAAAACACTATGACAGGTTGAGAAAGACTTCCCAGAAGAAAGGAAAAATTTTATATTTTTGAATAAAGGTCAGTTCTCACATTTTCATTTTGCACTGGACACTGTAAATAATGTAGTCAGCTCTGACACTGGCATAAAGAGATTGGATTTCTCTGAATATAAAGCAAATCAGTGAACATATGTGAGCCTGTTTGGTATCTTCTGCTTCTTTTCTTGCTGAAATCCTAAGAAAATATCTGACTTTTCTGTAGCTGTATAGTATATTTGCTTTTTCAACTATATAACAAATGGGTTTTGTATATTAAAGAATTATCTCCTATATTATACTTTGGGTTTTTAAAAGAAAATAGCTATACTTTTTTATAAAAAATCTGTATACTTGTTGTTTTGAAAATAAAAGGCAATAAATAAATATTGGGTATTGGGATTCTGAAACCTAAGAAAATGTGGTTTAGTTCTACATTTCCCCCAAATTATACACTCAAAAATAGTGGTCTTCTGAAAAAAGTTGCACAAATACAGTAATCTCATTTTCAGAAATGGATTCAAATGTAGCACTGTACAAGTTTGACTACCTATGCAATAATCAGATGAGCCACTCACTCAATAAGCAGTCACTGAGGGTCTACTGTGTGTCTATCTTATACTAGTTGCAAGGAAAAGGGAAATGACACACATTCACATTTGCTGTTACTCTTCTATGTGCTAGTCTATTTGTGTACTCACAGTCTTTCATCCTCACAAGTCGAGAGGTAAATATCATTGGCCCTATTTTCCAAAGAAAGGCATTGAGGTTCAATTTATTAAGATTAAAAGACTGTTTTATAATAGAAAGTGGGAAGTCTATTCAATGATGATATTAATGAGAAACTGATCATTTATAGTGGCTGGATTTGGAGGGGTATTAATATGAACATTGCATGTATTAGCTGACCTATGACAGCCTCTAGTCCCATGTGTAACTCTGGACACCTGGCAGGAGGAAACAAACTACAGCTTTCAGCATGTTTACATGGTTACCTTTAAAATAAATGATGATGCTGAAGGCACACATCTCAGTACACAAAGTGTTATTCTCAGCAGAGAATAATTGAAATCTTTCCTGTTTCTATCAGAGTTTGTCGATTGGAGGGCCTCTTTTAGCATGCAGGCCCAATAGTCAGTGAGAAGATACTTTCAGCTATGGAAGAATTGGCTGTGTTTGTCCTAGACAGGGACAAAGGTGGTTTTCATTAACCCAACACCAGCCACTCCAGTGTTCTTCATGCTATGTCTTGTTTGAAGAAAACAAACTGCCCATGATCAAGTTTGAGTTCTTGGTGGTGGGGTGGGGGGGGTATCTCTTGTACCCTCATCCTTACCTAGTGTGACTAATGTGTTTTACCCAGAAAATTTCTTTATACTTTGTAGAGACTGGAAGGAAAAAAAATTAGTAATGTTAATTAGCTAAAATGAAAACATTAATTAACCAATTCTCAAAAGAGAGATGGATTAAAAAGTAGGGTACTCTATGCTAATTCAGCAACAGGAAAGTTCTAGTTAAATAACTCAGTCTAGCAAGGTCACATTCTGTGCCAAAGAACTAGGAAGGATAGACAAAAGTAAGACCAAAATGGTTAATGACCCCACTGAACTAAATTGCATCTACTGTTGTTTCCCAACTGACATCTTATTTTTGTGTTTCACTTTTCCTTATTCAGATCTATGGAATTCCATCCATGAAGCTATCCCTTATATTCCAACTCACATGAATATCAGCCTTCTCCACTTACTCCTCCATTATATTGCTTCCATCAATTTGCAAGTGTTATTTAATTATGAAATACATGCATTTGTTATTTTTCCAAACCAGTCCTCCTCCATCAATTTGAAAGTGTTATTTAATTATGAAATACATGCATTTGTTATTTTTCTAAACCAGTCTTTAGGAGGACAGAGAGAATGGTCAGCAGGCTTTAGAAACACAGCTATACTATATACATGGTAGGGAAAATACTTAATAGATTCCAATTTGATTTCACAGATTCTGTACTAATTTGTTTTCACTACACAGAGAAACTGATTATTGTTATTCCACCATACACGTGTGGAAATTGAGGCTTTGCATAGCTAAAACACTTCCTGAGATCACATAAACAATACACGACAGAAACAGTTTTCATTTCTCAACAATCTTACACAAAAAGTGAGAATGCTATTACAATTCCAGCCTTACAGATTAGAAAACCTAGCTCAGAAGGCGACAGCCTTTGCTCAAGATTACAAATCAAGTTACAGGGGAGGAGTGCAATATTATGAGAAAGAGATGATATGACCAATTAACTGCCAAAGGGAGCTTTGCCGAGAAGCTGGCTTCCATGCGAGGTACAGCAGCTGCCTTCTGCTTACCTAGACAAGCCTCAGAACAGCTGATCAAGATCCTGTTTGAACTCTGTGAGCTGCTATTGGAGTTCAGCTCAGAGGCCTGAGCTAAGGAGCCATGAGGTTGTATGAACAATATTATGTCAGGTGTAAAAAAGAGAAACTTCTCAGGGATCCCTGCCCATTGTCATGCCTTCCACATTTCTGTGCCTATTAGGTCCAACATTCTGATCTCATCAGTTAGTTCTTATCAGTCAAATAACAAGCACCATTTTTTGAGAGCCTACCAAGTTTTAATTCCAGATAAATAAATTACTGTGAGGTCAGGGTTATTTTCCCCATCTTACAGATGTGGGAGATGAAGGTCACACATCCATTCATTCATTCGATAGACATTTCATCTCCAATGTGTGCCAAGAATAGCATTAAGTGTTGGTAAGAATGGTAAACCAAGTAGGCAGAATTTCTTTCCTTGTGGAGCTTACAATATTAAAGATAAAGAAGTAAACACACATATTTATTATTTTTATTTGACAAAAATGCTATAAAAGTAACATATTGCTATTAAAGAGGAAAGGTGGGGCTGTGGATGTAAAACTATGTGTGAGTGTCTAGAAAATATTTTAACATGAATCTGAAGCATGAGCACTATCACCTCCCAAGAGCTAGTAGCAGGTGCAACTAAACCAAGGGGACGAAGGATAAAAGTTTTGACATAGAAGAGATTTTGGTGTTTTTAAAAATTGAACATATCCAGGGCAGCTAGGTCAGTTTGAACAATAGAAGAATAATGGACAAGATGACATTTTAGAACAGGAAAAGGAAATGAAGTTGTAATCAAGAAATTTGGTCAGTCAAAGAAGAATGGAGTAGACATAAGGGAAGGGGCTAACAATATCCCAAAGCTAGAAGAAGAAACATCATTTAAAGCAAGTCTCTCTGAACTCAAACCCAATACTTTAACCGCCTCACTCCTGCACATCTAACAGTGACTCACAGATGGACAAAGGTGTCTAGCCTCGTGTTATGAGGTGGTCAGACACCGTGGAGCTTAACCTGGAGAAACTGAGATCCAGAGCAGTAAATTCCAGAGTCGCGAGACTAGTAGTCCAGATCTTAGGAAGTGCAGTAAGGATAAAAGAGAGGGGTGTGCAGTAAGAGGGAGGGGGTGGGACAGAGAGAGAACAGAAAAGGGAGAAGAGAAAGGATAAAAAACGGAATAAGAGTAGATCAAATCGTAACATCTTAGAGCTACAACAGACAACTGACTCCAATTAGACTAAAACCATCCCATCACTGAATCTGACCGGTTGAGTTTGGCCATGATCTTACAATCTGAGCATGACCAGACTAGAATCCAGTTGCCCTTATGCCTGAGGATGAATGTGAGCATGTGACAAACAACAAATGAGATTTTGAAGATGAATAATTCGTTTTGTAATGATTCCTGTTAAAAATGTGATGATGGGTGAAATTGGAATCCAGAGAATGACTATGTGTGGAATTAAGGTAGGGATAGTTTGAATTATCTCTCCTGTGAGATGATTTGCAGGTGATTTACAAGTGCGTCACATTTCTCCCAATGCACGTAATATGTTTGTTGGTGCATATGGTAGATTTTCATTGTTCTTTGTAATAGTCTTTGGATTTAAAAAAGCAATGCTTCTAATGTTAGTTAACCCATACTGCAAGGGGATGAGGGTACAGTAAACAGTTTTATATTCATCTTCTTAATTTCCATTCTGGAAAATGACTGCTAATTATAAAATAGTTGTTTTATTTGACCAGGCCATTTATTTTCTCAATTCTTTCTACCTTTAGTGGGCCATGAATATCCCTCCCATGCTCTGTCTCTCTGGGGAGAGACTGATTCCCAAAACCATGGAGTACCAGAGGCATCTTTAAGGGAAAGATAATAGACGCTTTCAAAATTTCAAGGAGGTACCAAAAACTGTTTAAAGATGATACAGGTTAAGACACCAAATATTATATCTGAAACACAGTAGACTTTCTTCTATCTATAAACTCCTTCTCCTATATTTTCAGGCCTAATTCAGTTCAACACTAATTTCTCCTGCATGTGATAATTTATAAATCAGTTTGTTTTTGTACTACATCCAACTATTAAGTAATCTGGAACTCCTTACAATTAATAGTCTAAGTTAAATGATATATTTGATTGAAAAGGAAGCCAGTTAATTTAGTAAATACTGTCTCTTTTTATGTAGTTCAAATTAATAGTGATTCCAAGTTGGTTTTGGATCTTCTTTTCAGGATTTTTTGTGGCCAATGTAAAACCTGCATGTAAATATGGGAGGCTAGGTATCCACAAGAAAGCATTTGGAGGATTTGATGTACCTACAATTTCTGTGACAATTTTGAATACCACCCCAAAAAGGTAGAATTATACCATAAGGTGGCTTGTTAACTCGAGAAAAACTTCTGGCCACCTATTGGTCTATCCTGGGTTTTCAAGACACAGATAAGAATAAGGAAATGTCATTGCCTTTTATTTGTTTATACTTTTTGTTTCATTGGGGATTTTATTGGGGTGGGTAATGTGGATTATCATTTTTATGTCCACTCATATATATCTCTATCAAAAACATCAAGCAGAATTCAAAATTGATATTATCACTTATTCCATATTTTAATGAAATATAATCAACATTAGAGTTATGCATCACTACCATACTAATTAGGGTCATTTTATTTCTACTTCTCATGACATAAAATCAGAAAATAATTATCAAATGCTTATAATACTACAATATACTTTCCAAAACACGACAAAATGCTTTTTAAAATACACAAAAATGAATAAGTAAATATTTATACAAAGGTCTATAAATACAGCTTTTGATCCTTACAAGTCCGCAAGGATCAAGGGAAACTAAATGGAGAAGGGGTAACTAAGCTGATCCTTGAACATACAATATTCTTTGCTTACAGAAAGGATATATATGCATATACATGTGTGCATGCCTCTTGGGTGTGTGCACATGCACAAGTGCTTGGTGCGTGCAGGTGATTAGAGCCATAATAGAAAATACAGAATATTTGGAAATCCAAGCTAAAGGATCAATAGAAACAATGGTTTTGATGAAGGTAATGTTCAGAGCCTGATGTTTTTCAGAATAAGATATGTCACTAAGTTATTGGAGCACATGGCATACGGAATATAAAATAAACATCCTAAAATGCCTTTGACTATTATAACTAAAAAAGAAGAATAGGGAGGCTCTGAATCAAGCATTGCCTTCTACAGTCAATCTGGAGTAAGCCATACAATAGGTCTGAACAAATGTCTATCCAATAAGCAAATCCAGCACTTGCAATGATCAAAGTTCTTACCTCAATTCTTCAAAACAAGGCATCTTTATCTGAGAGCTTAAAATTTGGAAATTTGCTTCTTTTATTGCCCTGTTGATTATGAAGTATAATGAATCCTTGACCTTTTGCACCAAGGTTAGACATTCAGCTCTGGGCAGACTTAACAGATAGATGGTTGTATGAAAGAATTCAAGGGTCTTGTCATAGTCCTATATGAGCATTTCAAAGTTAAGAACATTAGTGTTATATACAAACTAAAAGAATGAGAATTTTATTAAGAGAGACTAAAGCCAGTGAGCAACTGAGGCCATGAACCAGGGATAAACAGGTTCCCTAACCCCAGCATTATGATGCTCTTGCTAGAATTTGCTCTCTATAAAACATACAGAAGTAGATGGGGCAAGGATGAATACCAACTCAGCCACAAAACAACTGTTTCTTTTCTTGAGCTCTAAAGAAGAGGGACCCATAGATAAGATGTGGAACAAAAACAACATAAACCAAAGTGCCTGCAAAAGGGACTGTGACAGGGGCGCCTGGGTGGCTCAGTGGATTAAAGACTCTGCCTTTGGCTCAGGTCATTATCTCAAGGTCCTGGGATTGAGCCCCACATCGGGCTCTCTGCTCAGCAGGGAGCCTGCTTCCCCCTCTCTCTCTGCCTGCCTCTCTGCCTACTTGTGATCTCTGTCTGTCAAATAAATAAATAAAATCTTTAAAAAAAAGGAGGGATTGTGACAGACCAGTGAACTGATGACCAGTAAGTACTTCAAATCCTCCAAATGAAATGCTTACCTTGCAGCATTATTTACTGACCATAAATGAAGACACATTCCACTTCTATGACCCTCACTCTTTTCATGCACATGTGGGGAAAAGCAAAGCATCATACTCCAATCAGGAGTTTCACTGAATTTAACTTAATATCACCAGAATCCACTTTCTGAATAGGAAAATTGTGAAGATTATTTTTAACCTAAGAGTACCTAATGACAAAGCTGCAATGTCTGGGTGCCTCATTCCATTAAGTGGCCAACTCTTGACTTTAGTCTGGGTCCTGATCTCAAGGTCCTGAGATGGAGCCCAGAGTTGGGCTCTGCACTCAGCATGGAGTCTGCTTGTCCCTCTCCTTTCCCCTTTGCCCACTGCACTCCCTCACTCTTGCTAAATAAATAAGCAAACTGTTTAAAAATATATCTTAAGAAGAGTTTTCTTTTAATCTGCATAAAACTTTAAAGAAACAATGCAAACACTGAAAGTGTGCTCACCTGAATATCACAAAAATGGTCAAATGAGAGCAATGAATTTGTCTTCTCATAAGGTTAAGGGAACCCAACCATTTCAGTTTAATCACAAATTACTTTTACTCTTATAATTAATATTAATATGAACGTAGATACTAAAACTAACTGCAGCTCCTCCAAGGATAAAGCAAAAGGATCAACGTGCAAATAAGTGATTGCTTCCAGTAAGAGTAATCTCTTAGCCTTCTCCTGCTGAACAGTCAAGAAACTGTGCCTCATTCGTGCTTCACAAAAACGTCTCACACAAAAGTGATAGTATACACTTTATAGATGAATAAACTAGGCTTCAAAGCTTCCCAAATCCAAGAGTTAATCAGTAGAAGAACTTATGCTATCCAGTTCTGCTCATCTCTGCAAGGTTTACTTTGCACAGGACAAGTACTGTACTTGGTTTTAAATATCTGAGGCTGTTGATTTCACCCAATCTTACAAGGAAGAGATATTTTATGTTTTTTTGGCATAACTTATAGTTTATAAGTCACACTATGAGGAAAATAAATTAAGGTCATAGTAGCAGTCACAAATTACATTTCCTGAATTTCCTGAATTCTCACTCATTTCATCAAAGTTTCAGGCCCTGCATTTCTCTTAAATGCATATGATAGCTGGTAGGGTAGAGTCTCATGAGTGTTCTAGAACTAATTTTCTTTTCATTATTTAGTCATTCAACAAAATTATCTTTGTTGTCCATGACAGAAAAGTGAGTATATAAGTAAGTTCTACAGGGTTAAATACTGCAAGTGTGTGGAAATTACTCTTAAAGCTCAGGAATAAGAGCCCTGATATTCAAAGAATGGTTCTGACCTAAAGACCTCTGTCCTTGGGGTGCCTGGTTGGCTCAGTGGGTTAAGGCCTCTGCCTTCGGCTTCGGCCCTGATCCCAGGGTGCTAGGATCGAGCCCCACACTGGGCTCTCTGTTCAGCAGGGGCCCTACTTCCTCCTCTCTCTGCCTGCCTCTCTGCCTACTTGTGATATGTCTGTCAAAAACACAAACAAACAAACAAACCAAAAACAAGCTCTGTCTTCTTTCTTCTCAGTTCGTTATCGGAAACAATCCTATCAGGTTCTTACAGGCCAGATTCTAGTGAAACAGCTCTACCATTTTCACTGTTGCTTTTATCTCAGATTCCAGAAACCAGTTTTAGAGACTGGGCCAGGAGGACCAACTGAGGGCATATACTGTATTATATTTTGGCCACCACCCTCCACTCAGTTCTATCTGTTTATAGATGCCAGGTGGGACTACTCTGTCTCTCTTCTAAATGTGCCTGAGATATCAGAATATATTTTCATTAAACTACACAGAAGTTTGGGTAAAGCATGACCAGAATGATAAAATATGCCTACAGTCATTTATAAAGAACCTATAGCAAGTAGCAAGTTATGATCCTATGCCTTGTAGTTACAATGACAAAAATGACAGATTAATAGTCCCAGGTATTCTGGATCTTACAGTCTAGTGAGAAAGAGAAACAGATAATCACATAAATAACTCCCACTATAATCACAGCAGTAAAATAGCATAATATATAGTTCAAATTGGGGTAAGTACTCTGAACTGCATGATTGGGGGAATTAACCTAGTCTTGTAGAGCAAGGGACAAAGTGGGAGAAAGTAGGGTATAGCTTATGTAAGCAGAGAAATTATTATTAAAATAGTCCAAGAACATTGAAATAAGGCTAGCAAAGAATGAGAGCATTCAAAGAAATGAAACTAGTGTTTAAATTAAGTAAATAAGGGCATTATACTCAATTATATCTATCAGTTAAACACAAATACTTAGGAAAAGATTAAAAGATTAAAAAGCAATAAACCAATATATGATTTGATTATTCCTAAAGGCTGGTATTATTAACTATTTTTAAAAATAGCTTTATATTTAAATGCTTAATTTTTTTTTTTTAATTTTAGTTCCCATTTATTGAGCCTTTAAATTTAAAGCGGAAAACCCTCAGAAGCAAGGGGAATGAACTGGACTACCTTGGGGTGGAGAGATGGTAATTTTCAACCATATGTTTGCTTCATTATCTTTCTGATGTCACTAAAAATAAACAAACATAATAAGCAAGCAAGCATCTTAGATTAAAATCTACTTTAAGAAAATCCCAATGCAATATTATGTCTATTGTATATGTGTATACACATAAATATCATTCACATTTATACATAGTACTTAAAGGTCACTATCAGTGTGTTAAAATACAGCTTCAATAAGTTTGTTCATCTGGTCATCACTACATATGAATGCAGAGTGGTTATGGAAGATTACATGAAAGCAATCTTATTTTTATGACTAAAACTTTAATTCTCAGAAGTAAAGGCAGAAGTCGATTGGACAGTAATCAATGGTAGCACTTATCAGGTATTTAATAATATATGCCAACAAGTGGTCAATGTTTGTTCATATACTTTATTTCATTCACTTTTCACAAACCTCCTGAGAGTTGGGTTTTACATATTAATTTTCTATATAAGATCAAACTGAGGCACAGAAAAGTGAATAATTAGTTCAATCTCCTAAACTGGGGTTGTGTTAGGTCTCTAGAAGCCCCAAGCATTAAAATTAGTATGATGTTTCTTCACATATATATTTTTAAAAATAATATGAAATCATACTATATATGAAAGAAAGTCAACCATTATTTTCACCTTTCCCATAACTAATCTGTTTTCTTAAAATAACAGACATAATTTCCTAAAAGAATAATTATGTTGCTCATCCTTAGCACACCTATTCAGTAATATAACATCTAATAGCAAGGCTAGACTGTAACAGTGGCTATGTCCTTTCAATATACAATTATCTAATAATGACTATGACTTTGAATTTGGAGTAATGATGTCAGAGGGTAAGGGAGGGTAATCTCAAAAATTAGAAGGGATAAGAGTGGCTTTTTACTCATAAGAAATACTCTTAATGTTGGATGAGTGGAGGCATTTGCTCCTTTCAAACATTTTTTGAGCACTTCCTATGTGCAAGATACTGCGATAGACTCCAGGGACATAGAGATGAATGAGACAAGGAAGTCACATACTATTGGAAAAGGATTCCAGGTAAAGAGATAAAGACAAGTGACACTACGCACTGTGAAAGAAATAAGGAGAGAGGAGTACCTAATGCAGGTAAATGTAGCCAAAGAATACTTCTAAGAATTGATGATATTTGAGCAAAGTTTAATGGAAAAACTGAAGCATATGGGGGAACATGTACCATAACAGGATGGAAGGCCAAAACCATGGACTTCTGAGAAAATGTGGGCAAATTCCTATGACTGGAACACAACTGTTCAGGAAAAGTGGTAAGACATGAAAGACAAGAGAGCCCGGAGCGGAAGAGACTGATAAACACTGAAGAGCTCTGGCTTCCTCCTGAAGACAGTGGCATGCCACTGAAGAATTTTAAGTGAATGGTCACATGATCCAATTTATATTACAGAACTCTCATGTTGAGTCCACACACAGCCTAGTTCCAGATTCCTAAAAACTATCAGGTTTCAGAGTAATTGCATTTTTCTCAGTGTGACATTATCCCCATATCTTCTTCCTACGATGTTTAGACTTGAAACATTTTAGAAATAAATAGGCACATAGTCTTTCTGAGTTAGTCCTGGAGTACTGTTCAGAGGAAGTGCGTGGGTGTGTGATGAGGCTAAGTCGCCGACAAAGATGTCCATATGTTCGAGTCAAGTCGTTGTGTGGGCAGGCCACAGACATCACACAGATGTCCTAGAGCTCTAGTGCACACGGCCTGAGGAGTAGAGTCAAGATCCCGTCCTTTGTAAAGAGACAGAATGTTTTGTAATAAACTACATCGATCAATCAATGCTACTTGTTTTGATCTGCCACCCACCCAGGATCATTAAAGTTAATGAGAAACAAATACAAGAGACAAGAGAGAAACAGTGAAAAAAAGCATTAAGGAGCATCTTACCTTAAAGGTGGTTTTTTGAAAAGCTATATAATCCAATTAGGATATCAAATTCTACTATCATGTTTCACATTTTCCTTTGATCTAACATATTTTATATTTGTTAGATCATCTACTTATCAGTTGAGACAACTCAAACTTCAGATGGAAGAAATAAAAGTATGTTTAAGTGACCTGATTATTATAAAATAGACATTATTTTCCTAAAATTGGTGACATAATTTTGGGTTAATTATGAGACTCAATTTTTTTAAATGATAAAATGCCTTTTAAAGCATAAAGCAAAGTACCCATCAGCATTTTAGTGTGCTATCCGTCTTAAGGCGATATAGTTATCTCTGTGGGATAAAGTTGAAGGATAAAGTGGTTTAGTTTCCTGCATTCTTTGCTCTGACTAGTGTTAGGAGTACCCAAAATAACAAGAAACAGGTTCCCTCTTGCATTCAGAGAAGCTATCTTCACTGTAATCTACCCAAAACAAGTGTTATTCATATCCTTTTTTACAGATGAGAAAAATAAGATTCTAAGAGATTTTTTTAAAAATTCCCTAGGTCATAGCCACATAAATTGGGAAATGATTCATTCATTGGTCTCTTTGCCTGTGAAAGTTGCATGTTTTCCATTACCCAGCTTAGCCTGTGCAAATGACTCAAGAATCTTTTTCCCTGGCTCGATCAAATTCTGCATGCTACCTTTTCTTCTTTCTACCTAGGAAAAATATAGAGCTATTTGTCTCCTCCCCATACAGATTTACATATTCTAGCAGAACTACTTCATCATTTCTGAGGCATTAATAGTTTGTTTTTCCTTTTTATCTTAGAACAAGGGCTAATTTGCTGAAAGATAAATAGAAAAATATTTGTCCTAGTAAAACTCTGCTTTAAATTGTCTTATCTTTTGGCAGAGCACACTAAGCATTTTCTCAGTCCTTCGATTGACATTCACATAACATCTTTCTTGACTGACGGTACTAAGGGCCAGATACAGAATATCTTAAAAAAAAAAAAAAGAAAGAAAGAAAGAAAGAAAAAACTAATTTGCAATCTGATTTTCCCTCTGTCAGAAAGAAGCCTACCTGTGAACAATAATTTCATATATTAACCAGATGTCAGGACCTTGGAGGAAAATACATGCTATTGTGTTGAAAATTGAGTATTCTCAAAAACTGATGAGCTTCAGCAGCTCATGACTACAGCTTTAACAATAAGAGAGAAGGTCTGATAAGGGACAAGGGCAATTAAAACCAGTCTGAAAGCATACCAATGGAATGGATTATAAAACAATGAAAGTAAAAAGAAAATTACTGAAGGATACATTTGTAAACATTAGTGATTAGGGGTGACTCAGTTAGTTGAACATCTGCCTTGGGCTTAGGTCGTGATCCCAGAGTCCTGGGATTGAGCCCTGCATCAGGATCTCTGCTCAGTGGGAGCCTGCTTCTCCCTCTGCCTCTGCCTGCTGCTCCCCCTACTTGTGCTCGCTCTCTCTCTCTCTGTCAAATAAATAAATAAAATATTTTCTTGCTAAAAGCTGTATTCATATTATCATATCATATTCATAATATTTAGAGGTGAGGAAAAAGATATTCTGAACAAATGCAAGTGCAAATAAACAAAATAAGTAACTGTTATTTACCTGAATGCATACTTTGTCTATATGTAATGTCCCATAGAACATACTATCAGAAACACTGATTTAATAGAAGAGAACACGGGACTAGGTATTATGTCATAACAATATTTTCTCATTTGCTGTGTAACATCACGACCTGTCCCTAGCAAAGGAGTTGACCTAGAGAAGTGGTTGTTAAAGTGTGGCTCCAGACCATCATCCCATCGTCGTCGTCATCATCATCATCATCATCATCATCAACACCATTTGAAAACTTGTTAAAAATGCAAATTATTGGGTCCCACCTAGACCAACTGAAGTGGAAAATTTGGGAATGGGGTCCAGCAATCTGTATTTGAGCAAGACTTCTATGTATATCTGATGCACACTAAAACCTGAGACCCACTGAATGAAATTATCTGTAAAGTGTCCCTAACATCAATATTCTCCAGTTATGCAAGTTATTTCCCAAAATAGCTTAGCTCATGGTCAACTAGCTTCAAGTACTCTCACAGGACCTAGGTAGCTAAGAATATAACCATGACAATGACATTTGAGAAAGTGTCAGGAATAGAATATTGGGAAATTGGATATATCAGAGGAGGCTATTAAGACTTTAGACTTAGACAATGACTAGGAGTCATAAAAATGAGAGACATAGTCCCCCTCAAAATTCAAAGTTGAAAAAAGTTTAGAATAAAAAGTAACATATTATCAAAGTAATGGGGTTAATCACAGACTTGAGATATTGGGACATTAGAGCTGGGAAAAAATTTCGCAATTCATTTGTGCCATTTATCTGTTGATACAAAATCTGAACACAGATAAGAGAAATAAATTGTCTCCAGTTAGCTTGTGAGAAAATAAAAACATGCTGAATCTTCATGTAGCAGGTGATTTAAAAATATTTGTTGAACTATATCAAAAATATTTGTGAGTGGAGGTAAGACAAATTAGTTTCTCTATGTGTATGATTCTGTGCACTTCATTGAGCAATCTGGATGTAGCTTTAAAACATTCATGTAGGAATCCATTTACTATGTCACTGCCTAGAGAAATTTTTGGAACTTCTAGGATTAGCTTTCAACTTAAAATTATCTGGAAATGAGTCATGTTCAATCTATTCCATCATATCTTGATTTCTCATTAAACCATGAATCAGAAAGTTGGTTGCAGGTCTCTATACACAGCTCAATCTTATGTAACCTTAGCTACAGCTGACAGCAGGTCTGGTCTCAATGCCTGAAAATAATACAAAACAAAACAACAACCACACACACATGCACAAAACAGAACAAAAACACAGTTTTCTAATACTTATGAAGCATTACTATATGTAGTTCCATTTAATTTCTCATAAAAACATTACTGAGAGATTTGACATAGTTAACCTGTCTCACTTTGCTTTGGTGGTAAAATATAATTTATAAATAAATCATCTTTTTTGATGTTTAGTCACTGAAGTGAACAGCATGCTTAGATACTCTGTGATTTAATAAGGCTAAACAGACTCTGCTCATGAACGCCAACTTAAAAAAAAATCATCCAACATACATTTTGCACTTGCTGCGTGTCTATTCAAGGTGCCACACCTCAAGAATCTGATGATGAATAAGACAATATCCACAATATCAGGGAATTCACAGTTCAAGATATCAGGAAAACATAACCTGATGAAATGCTTTTTGCGATGAAACTGCTTTTTCTTTTAACCTAAGCACACACAGAATTCATCAATTCATTCTAGTAACCAAGTCATGATAATTCAACTGAGAATTTCTAAGGTTATATAAGTCATGAATAGTTGCAATAATCACTGGATATTTTACACAACCCATAGTTAGGGTCCAGGGCCAATAAATATTTTACTATCTCAGATATTTCAGGTAGATAATTAATTATATTAACAGACAATGTATTTCATTTCTTTTTTAGAGCAAACTTATGACATAAATATTACCTGTATTTTGTATGTATGGAAATGGGAAACAGAAACACTTCAGTGACTTTTCAAAGTCACACATCAAGTCAATGAGGGATCCAGGATTCAGAGCCAGGACATATTCTGAGTGGAAAGTTTTTTTCTACTCAATTAGGACATTTTGCTTTTTAGAGCAAAAGAAAAAGAGGAATGGTAGAGAAGGGAGAAAAAGAGAGAGGCACAGTAAGAGAGAGGAAGAGTGTAGACAGGCAATCCTTCATACATAGGAATAAGCAAATTATTTAGTTAATTTGATAACCCAATAAACATATGTCAACCTAGACATCACCACATCTCCGAGAAACAGAAATTCTGGGCCAATATAGAGAAGTAACAAGTGGAATACATTTTTATTCTATTACCTTTTCAGCCTCAAGTCATCTAGGTCTTCTAAGATACACTTTATATATTATGTTATTTGATCTAATTTTAAAAACATTTGTTTAAAAACATCATGCCACAGAGAGAAGGATAGCTATGGAAACTACTATACACCACAATCCAAAGAATCAATTTTTGGCATCTAAATAAAGTTGGATTATTATTAGTATAATTTACTATTGAGAAAGTATAGGATAATTTATCACTTGCACAGACTGGTTCTGAGTAATCATAATGATGAATTTTGTAACACTCCCTTGGACGAACTTTATTCTTTCTCAGTTCAAAATTATTCTTCCCATAATGTCCCTTTCCCTATAGAGAATTCCTAGGAGTTTACGTAAGAATCACAACTTTACCCATAGGGAGAAGGAATAATAACATTTTCCTTTTTCCAGCAAGAAGAAATGCAATTATTTTTAATTGCGGGAAGATGATACATTTTTGGAAGATTGGCATCTTTGCCACCTTTGCAATTAATGTTGTCACAGTCCATTATTGTTCTGAGATATCTTTGAGGAGCATGTCCCTCTGGCTTAAAAATTTTCTAAAGCTTCTTAGTATGGGATAGAATTTTTCCACATTTGGCACTTGCCCACCTCTTGCAATATCATACCCTTGCTCTTCTCCACATTTGCCCTGTATTCATTCTCTACTCAAAAACAAAAAGCTATTTGTCCTCATATCACTATAAATGCTGTATTGGTCATAGGGTCTGGGACAGTTTTCACACAATTTTGGCTGGAGGAGGGACTTATAATTTCTCCTTCAAAACCTAGGTCAACAGTTGTAACCTTTGTTAAGCCTTCTTCCAGCAGAATGGATACTTAGTACTATGGTATCTTGCATTCAGTGCTCTGTCATAGCACCTGCTATATCCCTTTTCCAGTATTTAGTCACTTGTCCAAGCTCCTCAGCTCAGGGGCCATACTCTAGTCTTCTCCATAGTCCATGTTAATCCCATGCGCAACTGGAAGACACGTGTCGATGTCATGTGCTCTACAGAGTAAAGGATTATGTGAAACACAACAGGAAACAAGGATACATTGGAAGCTGTGAATTTTTTTTTCCCAACTATAGAGATGGAAGCAAGAAATTATACCTAACACTTAGAAAATGCTCTCTATATGTCAAGTATTATTCTAAGTGCTTTATAGACACATATGAACACATTTAATCCTCACTCCAACTTCATAAGGAAAATACTGTTATCCCTTTTTACAAATCAGAGAACTAACACATACACAAAAGTTTAAGTAACTTACTTATGACCACCCAGCTGCTGCACAGAAGTGTGCTGTACACCAGGTAGTTAAATTCAAACAACGTCCTCAACTACCTCCCACAGGCCCTAGGAGAAAGATCTAGAAGTACGTCACAAGTATGCATTCACTTAGTGGCACTGACTATAGTAGGAACTTTAGTTCACTAATGAGGCAATAGTGTTCTGGGACTAGATCAAAGGATAAAGGAATATCTACACTCTGGTTCCAAATCTACTACCAGTTATCAATAAAGCTAAAGTCTTCTAGTTAGGACTTCTGTGTCTTTTTTGGAACTTCCCAGGGCCTCCATGTCCTCATTCCTGAAAGGGGGAATAAGCATAGAGAGACCCAATCTCACAACATTGGTTTGAAGGTGAAAACAGACAATGCTCATGAAATGGTAAGCCCAGGGACACCTGGGTGGCTCAGTCGGTCGGGTGGGTGCCATTGGCTCAGGTCATGATTGTAGGGTCCTAGGATTGAGTCCTGCAACAGGCTCCTCGCTCAGCAGGGAGCCTGCTTTTAAACCTCTTCCTGTTCTGCCTGCTGTTCCCCTGCTTGTGTGCTTGCTCTTGCTCTCTCTCTCTCTCTCTGTTAAATAAATAAATAGATAAATAAAATCTTAAAAAAAAAAAAAGAAAAAGAAAAAGAAAGAAAGAAAGAAATGCTAAGCACAGAATCTGCCACATCAAGGTAAAGTTAAAACTAAACAAAACCACCCTGGGCCTCCCTCTCCTGACTTCTGTCAACACTGTCACATTTGATTGGCCATGAGGAATCTGCTTGGCAACTACAGTGATAGAGAAAAGGAAAGATGCAGTAAACTGGAAAGAAATGGAAGGTGAGGCACTGCACTCAATATTCTTGCAAGCATTTCTTTTTTTCATAAAAAATAGTAATTTGAGTATCAAAGGTGTGTGAGACAGTCATATGAGTAACCTGTAGACTTTCGATATTGTCTCTGAGATTGTCTTTCAGATGTCATATTAGCTCAGGACTTCACATCTTGTGACTCAATGTTGTGTGAGCACTTTATTCTGACCATCCATAATACATCTGAATCTGACCCTGATCTCAGTTCCCTCTGTTCCTGCAGAGAGACAATTCAAGCACTAAGTTCTCAAATCACAATCTTAGATTCAATCTCTAAGCTTTGTTATTTTGTTGTTTTTTTAACTCTCACCTATTTTATTCAATGCATTCCCCTATAAAAGCTTAGCCAAGCAAAAGATTTAAATTACGCACAACCTAGAGACAATGAAAATGAAAGAAAGCAAAAGACATTTTCTCACATGCTCACCCTCTCTGCTCGTTTGCAATAGGCCTTATGCTGGAATCATACAGAACCGTTTGTGTCTTTTTGCTTTCCATTCCCTAAAAGAAGCCTCTCAATTAAGATTCTTTTACAATATTAGAGGAGAAATATATATGTTTGAGGCCACCAAAATCAGGATATTGGTGGCCTTTCAACATTCCCTAAAAAGTACCAAACCTTTCCACAGCTTATGGAAAAATTTTAAGCTGATAGTTTTACTATGTTGTTTTGAGTTGTGTTGCTTAAGACAAAAATACTAAGAGATAGATTTAGAGGAAAAGGTTTGTTTTTACACAGTCTTACATCCACTCTCTAATTTTAAATAAGAGCTACTCAAAATCCCTTGATACTTCCCCACCCCACACCATAACAAACCAAAAATACAACTAAAAACAAATCAAATATTCATCAACCTAAAAAACGATCCCCTGACTTGTCCCCAGAAAACAGCCACAGGGAGAAATACAATCCAATATACAATTAAATACAACCCAATATACAACATTGACTATAAAATTCATTGGTCATATGTTATCTTTATCTTTCTAGAATCCTGTATCCCATAACTAGTGTTTCTAGTTGCTTAAAAAAAAAACAACTAAATATAAGGTGCCTCTTACTCAGATGGTTTTACTTAAAACAAAAACAAAAACTCACAAAATTAATTTTACCTATCAGCAATACATTGTGATTTTTTTTTAATATTTTATTTATTTATTTGATAGAGATCACAAGCAGGCAGAGAGGCAGGCAGAGAGAGAGGAGGAAGCAGGCCCCATGCAGTGCAAAGAGCCCGATGCGGGGCTCGATCCCAGGACACCGGGATCATGACCTGAGCCGAAGGCAGAGGCTTTAACCCACTGAGCCACCCAGGTGCCCCTACATTGTGATTTTTATTCTTTTATAGATAATTATGATTTATTCTTTCAATTTTTTTTCTGTCCAATTCTGACTATGTCTCAAGATGTCTTATTAAATATATTCCCAGATGCAAAATGTCAGAGGTAAATAAGAGTCGAGTTTCGAAGCCACTACTCTAGCAAAGATATACTGTCTCTGATAAAGAGGAGGAAGCAGCCACATATGGGTAGGAAACAGGACTGTTCCCTGATTGTTAAGAAGGACAAAAAAAACAAGTTTCAAACAACTGGGGAAAAAACCAGAGCACACATGTTATTCCCTATAACCACTGTCCTATAGTAACCTATAGCTTCATTATAATACGTTTAACATTATAATTTTGACACCCCTAGGGGGATGGTGCCATGGTAGTTCTGATAAGGACCACACAGAGCCAAAAACTCCCTCTCCCGACCTGTAGGTGTAAATCCTTAGATGACTGGAGGCAACCCCAGTCAGAGACTACTCTAGCTATGATCTAAAACTCCTACAACTTTGAAAAAGAACAACCCTGACCACTGGGCACTTGCCACCTCTGGACCGGACTGCTCTTTCATCATGACAATGTACTTTTGTTTCATCTGCTATTAAACTCTTACTTCCTTGAGAGTTTGTCTGCATTCTTTGCTGAACTCAAGAACCAAGGCTGGTTTGGGGTGTGGGGACAGGACACACCGTTGACATCTCCAAATTGTGTAAAATAATGTATTTATCAAGCACAATAATCACAAGTCTTCCTAAAGCTATTTATCTTGTGATCTTGACTGAATATCAGGTCAAAGGCTTGGAGGACTTATGATAGATGGCATTAATGCAGATCTTCAAATTTTTAAAAAATCATTTAAACAAGATTAAATTACCTATAACACTTTTTCATCAATGCTAAAATCTAGACAGAGCTGAGATCCTTTAAAATGCTGAAAATAATAAAATAAAATAAGCATGTTTGCAATAAAAACAAGAATATTGAAAAGATAGGTTAACAGCCTTGAGCCAATGATACAGTTTTTAATAAAAACTGAGAGAAGCCAAATAACTCAACACATTCTTACTTCTAAGAACAAAAGTACCCATTGGTACTGTAAAGGGTAATACAAATGTAGGCCAGCAAGGATTGAAACTAACAAGAAGTAGGAATGTAGTTACAGAATACATACCTGAGCAAAGGTGTTTATCACGTGTGAGAGTAATTATTCAAACATTCCAGAGAATAAGAAGTGTCCTAAAGACGGATGATGAGGAAAAATGAACTTGTAAGTTTATCACCCACCCCCTACAACAAAATTTTATAATGGATTATTATACGTAGCTTATCAAGATCTTTAAAAAATGTGATTATTAGAAACCTATATAACTTTATAAAGTTTACAAAAGTTTCTTTTAATTGGATCACTTTGCTCAGGAGTTATTTTAAGAAATAGTAATTTCAGTAAAGATTTGAAGTTTCAAAGATTTGAAGTTCCTTACCAATAGAATGAAAGCATGTAGAATAGAGAGTGCAGAGTTACATGGCTTTGTATTTCAAGCACAGATGACAATTAATGTGAATTATTGCTTCAGTGCCAAATTAGAGGGAGTCTTCTGGCAAGCTGGTGAACTCTGTCCTGCTCAACATCATTGATGCAAATGCAGACGACATAGAAAACTCATTTATTAAAGTCACTGATGACACAGGACAGAGAGACTAATCAGGTCAGATCACAGATTCAAGGCTTTAAAAGATCTCAAGACAAACGACCTAAAAATGTGAAATTTAGTTAATTTAAAAAGCTCAAGTGCAGGGCACCTGGGTGGCTCAGTGGGTTAAAGTCTCTGCCTTCTGCTCAGGTCATGATCCCAGGGTCCTGGGATCCAGCCACATCGCATCTTCACATCAGACTCTCTGCTCAGCAGGGAGACTGCTTCCTCCTCTCCTCTCTCTCTGCCTGCCTCTCTGCCTACTTGTGATCTCTATCTGTCATATAAATAAATAAAATCTTAAAAAAAAAAAAAAGCTCAAGTTCTACCATGTGCAAGGGATAGTGAAACACACAAAGTTCCATTTTCTGTATCATGTTTAAGAATTATTAGTTAAAAATGCTAATTTTTGTGTACCATGCTAGAAACACTGAATGAAAATAATCTCCAAAGAAGGTTGCCAGGAAAGCTATTATTTAAAAAAAAAAAAAAAAAAGGCATGTCAGGCAATTTCTATCATTGTAAAGATTCTGGTAACAATGATCTATGTGAAATCGTTCTTAACCTCAAGAAGTTTACAGGGGAAAGAAGACACAACACACAAAATGTTCATAAATGTTTCGTATACAGTAAATAGCTATGTGTATGAGAAAGTTACTCATTCTTTTTAGCCTCTTAGTCATAGAGGTTAAAAAATGTAGAAAGGATTTTAAAAGTTTTAAAGTGATTTTTCTCAGGGATATTAACAAAGGCAAGATTGTAATTGTTACTTAAATCTTTTCTATAAGATTAGGGGCGCCTGGGTGGCTCAGTGGATTAAGCCGCTGCCTTCGGCTCAGGTCATGATCTCAGGGTCCTGGGATCGAGCCCCACATAGGGCTCTCTGCTCCGCAGGGAGCCTGCTTCCTCCTCTCTCTCTGCCTACCTCTCTGCCTACTTGTGATCTCTGTCTATCAAATAAATAAATAAAATCTTAAAAAAAAAACTTTTCTATAAGATTTAAGATAAATGAGCATGACATATGTGTCTTTTTAGGTAGGAGGTGTGTCCTTTTCATGTTCTTCTCCCTGGGTTTGGGTGTCTATTTGTTTCTTTGTTTCTTTGTTTGTTTTTTTCAACTCAAACCTATAGTTGAAGGATGTACCCAAGTGAGCAGAAACCAAATGGGTAGTCCAAATGACCTGAAACACATCAGTCACATTTTACTACAAAAGTGAACTCTGTGGGGAGCATAAGAGGACCTGTATAATGAGGCTAGGTGGCCAATGAAATCAGAAAAAAATGACAATGTGAGATCCTCATTCCTGTGGGCAAGATGACACTCTCCTAGAGTCTTAAGATAGAGACATGTGAAATATTGGTGGGTATATAAGTTGGGATATCATTTCCTGGTTCTCCTTAGCTGAGTAACTTTGTTTCTTTCTTAAGCCTGAGCTAGAGACTTGGTACTTCCACAGATACCCTAAATCAGATCCTTTGAATCAAAGAGAATAACCAGTTTGCCATTTGGTAAGCTGCTAAGAAAGGTGCTAACACAAAATCCCCTCAAGTCAAGACTGTAACTAGGTTTTTGTTAATTGGCCTATTGATAACTGTTTTATATCCAATCACTGTAAAGCAAAATCTTTAGAATATGAAACAGCAATGGGCATTTTATTCTCCTTTTTGCATTGGAAATATTGTTTTTACCAGCATTCTTCACAGAGCTAGATCAAGCAATCCTAAAATTTGTATGGAACAACAAAAGATCCTGAGTGGTCACAGCAATCATGGAAAAGAAAAGCAAAGCTGAAAGCATCGCAGTTCCAGGCTTGAGCTCTATTATAAAGCTGTCACCATCAACACAGTATAGTATGGTAATGGTGCAAAAAAAGACACGTAGATCAATGAAACAGAATAGAGACCCCAGAAATGGACCCACAACTACAGGCCAACTAATATTCTGCAAAGCAGAAAGAATATCCAGTAGAAACAAGACAGTCTCTTCAACAAAAGGTGTTGGGAAAACTGGATAGCAACTTGCAGAAGAATGAAACTGGACCACTTTCTTATACCATACACAAAAATAAATTAAAAATGAATGATGAAAGACCTCAATGTGAGACAGGAATCCATCAAAATCCTAGAGGAGAACACAAGCAGCAACCTCTATGACATCGGCTGCACCAACTTCTTATCAGTATGTCTCCAGAGGCAAGGGAAACAAAAGCAAAAATAAATGGCTGGGGCTTCATCAAGATAAAAAGCTTTTGCACAGTGAAAGAAATAATCAACAAAACTAAAAGGCAGCCTACAAAATGGGAGTAGGTATTTGCAAATGACCTATCTGATAAAGGGCTGGTATCCAAAATCTGTAAAGAACTTATCAAACTCAACACCCCCAAAACAAATAATCCAGTTAAGAAATGGGCAGAAGACATGAACAGACATTTCCCAAAAAGACAGATGGCTAACAGAATATGAAAAGATGTTCAACATCACTCATCATCAAGGAAATACAAATCAAAACTACAATGAGATATCACCTCACATTTGTCAGAATGGCTAAAATTAACAACACAGGAAACAAAAGATTTGGCAAGGATGTGGAGAAAGGGGAACCCTCTTACACAGTTGGTAGGAACACAAACTGGTGCAGCCACTCCAGAAAACAATATGGAGGTTCTTCAAAAAGTAAAAAAAATAGAACTACCCTACAACACAGCAAATGCATTACTAGGTATTTACCCAAAGGTTACAAAAATACTGATTTTAAGGGACACAGGCACCCCAGTGTTTATAGCAGCATTGTCCACAATAGTTAAAATATGGAAAGAGCCCAAATGTCCATTGACTGATGAATGGATAAAGAAGATGTGGTGTATATACATACAATGGAATATTACTCAGCCATAAAAAATAATGATTTTTTTTTTCCATTCACAACAATGCCATGGAGCTAGTGTATTATGTTAAGGGAAATAAGTCAGAGAAAGACAAATACCATATGATTTCACTCATATGTGGAATATCAGAAACAAAACAGATGACCATAGGAGGGAAAAGAAAAGAGTGAAGTGAACCATAAAACAGACTCTTAACTACAGAGGAAAAACTGAGGGTTGCTGGAGGGGAAGTGGGAAAGGAGATGGGCTAAATGGATGACAGGGATTAAGGAAGGCACTTGTGATGAGCACTGGGTGTTATATGTAAATGATGAATCACTAAATTCTATCCTTGAAACTAGTATTACACTACATGTTAACTAACTAGAATTGAAATAAAAACCTAGAACAAATAAATAAATAAAACTATTTTTTTTAAAGGAAATATTGTTTTTTTCAATGTTGTTACACAGGACAAAAGTAAGGGATTCCAAAAAATAGCGAGATTAGTGGGGGATAAAACAACAACAAAAACAACAAAACCCAACCAAAAAAACTTGAGTTAATATGAGGAATAAGGGACCAGAAAGTTGCAGCTTAAACTTAAAGAAAATCATGACTATATGATACAGTCAGTGTTGACAGGTATTTGAAAAGTAACACGAAAAAATGGTCTAACAATATCTATTGCTACAGTATGCCAAAACTGAGTTGTTCTAAATGACATATTTTATTTAGAATGACTAATCACTATCATATACTTGAGTATTCAATAAGACAATTTATAGTTACTTTAAGAATGCTTTGTTCTGGATTACTGTATAGAGGAGTGGGATGGTTTCCTAAATTACTGCTTCTAATTAAGTAATAATGATGATAGAGCAAATGTTATTATGAAAGGAAATATATAAATATATTCACAAATAAAGATTACCTTGGAGGGACGCCTGGGTGGCTCAGTTGGTTGGGAGGCTGCCTTGGGCTCAGGTCATGATCCCAGCGTCTTGGGATCGAGTCCCACATCGGGCTCCTTGCTTGGCGGGGAGCCTGCTTCTCCCTCTGTCTCTGCCTGCCACTCTGTCTGCCTGTGCTAGCTCTCTCTCTCTCTCTCTCTCATTCTCTGACAAATAAATAAAAATAAATAAATAAATAAAATCTTTAAAAGATTACCTTGGAAAACAAGCTTAGAATATAAGAGAGTTTATATTGCCACACTGTCTCTCTCACACTGAGTTTCTTTTAAAGACTGGAATAAGGGCACCTGGGTGGCTCAGTCATCAAGCATCTGCCCTCAGCTCAGGTCATGACCCCAGGGTTCTGGGATCAAGCCCCACATTGGGCTTCCTGCTCAGGTGAGCCTGCTTCTCTCTCTCCCTCTGCCTGCTGCTCCTCCAGCTGTGCTCTCTCTCTCTGTCAAATAAATAAATAAAATCTTTAAAGTAAAATAAAATAAAGATTGGAATAAACTGAGGAATAGGTTGCTCTGAAAAGTGTACAGGCTGCCTGACCCTGAAGGCATATCCTGGAAGCCAGCAGCACTGAGATGTCCTCAGTTTCTGAAGCAAATGAGGAAGGTCCAAAAATATCCTACTTCTTAAACAGGTTGATTTTTTTTTAACCTGGTGTGATTTATGCAGAGAATCTGTAACATATTCCAGTTCATCAAAAAGTCTAATTTACATACATTTAAAGGACATTGTAGAAAATAATTAACCAAATGAATCACAATTCAGACAGTGAAAGTTAACTGGGGATTTTTAGATCCTTAAATGGAAAACTAGGAGGTTAAGTAAGTACACTGGATTGGTAGGGAAAAAGAAAAAAGAAGGAAGAAAGGATGGGGGGCGGGAACAGAGACACAGAGAGAGAAATGGGAAATTCCTTTGTTTTAAATGCTTCCTATCCTGAAATCATGCAAAATAAAGGGCTCTTTATTCTTTTTTCCCTATATTTTATGAGTGAAAAATTATGTTCCTTGCCAGCCATCATCTTGAAATATTTTAAAATGATTACAGTACTGTGTGCATCTAGTAACACATCTCGAGTTCTAGCTTAGAGACTTACAAGGAAAGGAACATTTGGCTTGTGAAAATCAAACTAAATTCCAATCAAGATTGTACTCCCCGGGTGCCTGGGTGGCTCAGTGGGTCAGAGCCTCTGCCTTCGGCTCGGGTCGAGGTCCCAGGGTCCTGGGATGGAGCCCCATATCGGGCTCTCTGCTCTGCGGGAAGCTTGCTTCCTCCTCTCTCTCTCTCTCTCTCTCTCTCTCTGCCTGCCTCTCTGCCTACTTGTGATCTCCGTCTGTCAAGTAAATAAATAAAATCTTAAAAAAAAAAAAAAAAAGATTGTACTCCCCATCACTGATACGCATAGGAAAAATTTCAAATGAAAATTCACAGATGAATGATAAACCTTTTATTAATTTTCATGCACATCTAACATTGAGTGGGAATTTTCTAAAGGTTTGAATAATAAGATTACTAACCTATCATATTAAAACTATTTTAATGAGCTTTTTATGTTTCCTCACAATGACAGAGAAGCTGACCCTTAATAAACAGTGGTCCATAATACTGGCCCATAATCAATAATGATTTTATTATACCTAATTCCATGCCAAGGAATAAGAGATATAAACTTCTTTTTACCATTTAGGTCTTATAGAAGTGGAACATTATATAATAAATTCTTGAGATTAAATCAGGAATTATTAATTTCTGTTTTTATCCATACTTTGAGATTTCAACTCATTTGGAAGAAAAACTTTCAAAACAATGTCTTTGTGCTATTTTTTTAAAATGCACACAGAGAATTATTAGTTTATACTGGCTGTGTGCCCACATAAATGGCTACAGTCGAAGAAGAGCATGGATAAGCAGGGCTGCCTAAGAGACTGCATTCAAGACCTGGAAAGCAAATCTATACACTTAATCCTGGTTAAAATGTTCTCTAAATAGTGCCATTATAAAATAGTGAATAGGGGTGCCTGGGTGGCTCAGTGGGTTAAGCCTCTGCCTTCGGCTCAGAAAGTGATCTTGCTTGGGGTCCTGGGATTGAGCTCTGCATCAGGCTCTCTGCTCAGTGCGGAGACTGCTTCCTGCAACCTCCGCCTCCTGCCCCCCCTCCCGCCTGCTTCTCTGCCTACTTGTGATCTCTGTCAAATAAATAAATAAAATCTTAAAAATAAATGAATAAATAAAATTAAACAGTGAATAAAAGAATTAACCAAATTACCTGCCATTCAACTTCTCAAATTTGCTTTTCTTTTTGATCAGAGTAAAATATAATTAAAACAAGTCCAGGTTTAACTAGATCTCCCCACCTGCTCTCAATTCTTCTAAATGGGAAATAACCACCTGGAATAACCATGTCCTTCATTTGCATAGTACCTTCACAGTTGCTGTATATATTTAGAGAAATGCATTCCCAAAGGCGTGTCCTTAGCCACAACCCTTTCAAAGAGTTGTTTCCAGCCAATAGATATGCCTCTTATACCAAAGCCAATGTTGATCTGCAGTACAGAAAGAGACAGCTATACTGAAAAGAAGTAAATAAATAAGGTATAGGCTGTTGTAGTCTTGGTAATTGATTACATAGAGTCTTAAAAAGGCATAGGAAGGAAAAAAAAGGTGTAGGAATTGATACCTAATAACTCTATTTTGATATAGAACAAAGGCATATTTTTATTTGTATACATTTACATCTATTTTCTTTTATTCTCTTACATGTTTACATTCACAGATATATATATAATCCTTCAAATACAAACATAACTAAGCATACCAAACTATTCTTATATATAAACTATTCCAATACAGTATAATACCCTGGGGAAGCATGTCATTTTATTGCTTTATGAATTTTTATATATATTCATACTGTAAAATGTGTAAAATATGAATCAAATATTTATTAACTTCACACAAAATTACATAAATGTATTTTTAAATATACACACATAAGAAAATATGAGGTGAAAGTCATATCTGGTTAGAAAAATGATGCATAAAGTTATAAAATTTGTACTTACAACTATAAAATTGATTTGGAAAGCAGGAGATATAATGGAAGGATGCTTTCACAAAACCAACACCTCTTTGCAATATAACAGAAAATTAGCCATGTTTTGTCCATCAACTTCAAGGTTCAGCTAAAAAAATCAAAATTACTCTTCATTACCACTAGGTGGCTCACTGTCTATATCTATGCCTGAGCAGACACACCACTGTGGCCCCATAAGGTTGTAGGCAGTAAGATTCTCAACAGAGTACAGGTAGTAGAAAAATGATCACTTCAAAGCAAATGTAATGTTTTAAGCAAGGGAACACCTGAGCTACTCCCCCATCAGTTCTCATCAGAATTGTCTTTCCAGAGACAGGATAATAGGAAGAGCTGGTCTTAGACCAGAGAAGTTTAGAAAGCCAGATGGAAACGCATCTAACAAACATTCTACAATCATGCCCAGTCTCATATACTTTCAATGCATTCCTAATGTGAGAAAGATACCAGTGGGGGTGGGGAGGAGTGAGAGAGAAAAGAAAACACCACCTTAAACACTCAAACAACACCAAATCATATTATCTACGTTTGACTGATTTAGAATTAGAATGGAAGAAAAGTTAAGGATTAGGGAAATAAAAATAAACCGGCAAAGAAGGGAAATTTAACATGGAGAAGAAGTTCACTTTCCTAAATTTGCAAGATGGCTCAAAGCAATCAGTTCCTCCACCAAACTGCGTTTTAACAGAGGGAATATAATAGGGCAGTAGCCACAGAAGCTTGTAACACCATCCAATATATTGCTATAAAAAGCTTTACCATCTGGATCCTAATTCTCCTCAATATTGAAACTGTAGAGCATTTTCTTCTCTTCATTCTAATTTACAGCTATCACTCAGTGCAGCCCTGAAGGATGCATACAATATGCCATTGTTAAAGTTAGTGCATAATCCAAGGCAATTTGGGGAAAATCAGCTTGTAAGTATAACTGCATGGTTTTCTTGGTATTCAGCACCTGTTTGCATTTTGTGAAAGCTTATAAATTTTGCTTCTTTTTTTTTTTCTTCTCTTCCTTTTGCCTTGGTCAAAAGAGGTCTGTAAAAGTTGTTGTGCATGTGTAAAAATGTTTGTGGATTGCACCATCAACCTTATCCCACTGATGGCTAAGACTGGAAACATTGCGATCTAAAAGTACTGAACATTAACCTGCTTCTTTGATTTAACCCATAGTATTCATGTTTTGCTTTTATTTTCAAAAATCCCCTAAATCACCAATTCACCAAGCTACCCAAGAAAGACTATCAGATATAGAGGAGGAGTAAAAGTGTTTCAAAATTAAGAAGGCTAGTGACTAGAAGCCAGCATGGTGACAGAGCAGTCATCATCTTTGGCTTCAAATAAAATGAAATTGATTCCCTCTCAGCAAAGACAGCTCTGACTGGCGATCCATAATGTGGAAGCAACTGGCTGACTTTTCATCTGCCTCACAAATCTAGATTAGAGAGAAAGTAGAGTAAGGGGGAACAAGAATGAGAAAGCTAGCTCAACAGCTGAATTAAATTACCTCTCACCTCCACAAAATGCTTGGTTAAGATCACATCTTGGGATGTCTTATGTTGGTTGCTGAATTGGCCATCACTGACAAAAGAAAAACAAAAAGAAAGAGTATTCTCTCCCTCTCCAAGATTCCATTCCAAGTACACACCATGTACCCATCATGGGTGTTAGGGGAAGGGTTAAGTGTCCTCTATCTCCCTGGCTGTTCCAGTTCCTTGGACTAAGCCCTCTATCTCCCTGGCTGTTTCAGGTCCTTGCACTAAGCCATCAGCTGCCACAGCACCATGAGAAAGTAATATGAGCAGGCTTTTTCCAAGTTTGAATATGAATCAAAGTGTGGAGTAGCAAAAAGTAAAGTTGTGCTTGCTTGGTATAGTTACTGTACAGCAAACTGTAGAATATTTGCAAAATTACTTTAATACCAGGTGATGTAGAAACCCTAGATATTATGGGAGCCAAAAGCAATGACAGAAAACATATGTTAAGTATTTGTCATGGACTAAAAGTCTTTGTTGAGCACTGCAGAGGGATCTTTTGCATTAAACATTAATGACGGGAAGAAAGCAATTCTTCTTTCTTTCCTTTATCTTCCAAAGAGTCAACAAATAGCCTCACACACATGGTCTTTTTGCTTAAGGGGTTCCTAGAGTTATCAGAGGGGAAGGTACCTGGCTGGCCAAGCTTGAAAATTCTTGATCCCAGGTAATGCCTTGGCTTTCAAGTGTAAACCTAGATTTGCCTAAAGTCATGGGCCAAGTTCCCACATCAGAACTGAGGTCATCCACATCAAGACACATATGCCATCAAGATACAAAATAGCTCAGAGGCACTTTTCAGAAGGAAAATGAAAAGAGACATCAAGTTTCACAAGTGCAGCATAATATAAAGTGCTATCTGCAAAAAGACCCCAAAACCGACACTGCCTGATTAATTCACTGCTTATAAACTATAAACTCCTATAAGACCACACTTTGGAATTCAATGGTAATTCAGAGGTACCATGAACCTGACTTACATATAGGATGCATGTCTTCTAAAGAATATTTCTTTATGCTCATTTCAACTCAACTTGCTAAATTATGACTATCACTCTCTCATAAAACTCCTTGTGAGATAATGTGCAAGTAATGATTAAAATGAATATGAAGAGAGGGAAATGTTTAAAAGTTGTTGAAATTTTTCTCTATTATTATTATTTTTTTAATTAGAATTTTGGATAGGAAAATGCCTATTGTCAAGCAATGTTTGGGGCAATAACAAATGCTAACATCTCTAAGACAGAGAGACTCAAATCAATAAATCAGTTTTGTTTGGAGTTTCACAAAAATAAATCCTTTAGTAAGAATGCCCCTAAACGCGATCCTAGAACCTAGCTCATTTGAGAGGAGATCCCCTCCAGTTAATCCTTTACCACGTTAAATAATCAGTTTACCCACCTTACCACAAAAGACAGACTTATCTCAACCCAAAACTTCTCTTCTTCAAATCCACATTACCCAGATACGTACAAGAGCTCAAAAAGATGAAAAGACATTTGCTTCCCGGCTTTCTCTGACAAATACAGCAATTTGCATGAATATTAAACTTCTGTGATTCAGCAACTTTCCTCCTGTCTATTTATCACTGAATGTTAAATGCTGAGGAAGAGTTTGAATCACTTGGCTTTTATTTTAGAAGATGGAGGTATGTTTTCCCCAGCCAAAGAAGAGAATATTTAAAGGTCTTCAAATCACACATGCAGAGTTGCATAACAATTGTCACTAACTGGAAAGGTTGGAGCCACACATATGCTAAATGTGGAGTTGCCTATGAATCACAAACTGGAGCTGAGTTTCATATTTGCAGAATATTTATAAGGGTGAGAGGAGAGAGAAGTAGAGTTACCATCTGCGTTGAAACTTTAATCTGAAAAAAAAAAAAAAATCATTGCTGAACTACCAAACCCTGATCCGTCTGCGTCCTTAGAGTGACAAAGTCTCCGTCAGTTAAAGTGAATGCTGCGATACCTAACCGGAGAAACTGCAAGCGCCTACCTGAAAGTGGACTGCGAGGTAGCTGGCACGCTGGGAGAGAGCGCAGAGGAAGCGGTCTTGCCTTCCTCACGGAGCAGCCTCCTCCCCAGGCCGACCGGCGTCTGGAAGAGCGTGCCCTCTTGCTAGGGCCGGGGAAGCAGCCCGGGAAGAAGTAGCTGTCTGCCAATAGCGGTGTTACCGGGTCCCTCCGAAACTGGGCTCCAGGGCTCCTCCAGCAAATCAGCCAGCGCCGCTGGTACCTCAGCCCAGGAAGCTGGGGCTGCAGTTGCTAATGCCGCCTCACTTGAGGGGAAAGCGCTGGTGTGTGCGTGTGCGTGTGTGCGTGTATGCGTGTGTGTGCACTAACTGCCAGCTCCAGGCTCCGCCGATGTGTTCTGCATACCCAAAATGCTCAGGCAGGGAGGAGGTTCCTCCACACAGACCCCAGCGTCCCCGCTGAGGAATCTGTCCGCTGACCTTGCTGCTGGTGATTCTGGCTGTACAGCTCACTCATCAATAGATTTAACAATCAATCAAATAAAGGAGATGGGATCAGCCTTGGATAAAGACAATTGCTTCTCTTATAAGCACAAGGGAAAAAGAGATATCTCTACTCAACATTTTATAACTAGAATGGATTTTCCCCCCCTTTAAGCCCCTATGTCTTGAGCACAAAGTCTAATTGATGAATTCCTAAGTTAAAACTCTTCAGGTTGTTTCCCTGGGCAGGATAGGATCTTACCTAGAAGCCAATTTAAAACATTTATTCCACAGAGACCTACAGATGCAGGCTTATAATAATCAAATTATTGTGGTTTAAAATAATAAACTACTTTAAAATCAAGGATTCCATGTTATAGCAGAAACATTTGAGACTAGAGGCAGAATCCCAGTTCAAATGCAACCTCAATTTCCTTTAAACATTAATCCAATAAAAAAGCATGAGGAAAACTCTGGGCTATCAGTGAGACACTTAAAGGGCACATGAATATGCTTTATAAAGTATAAAAGGTTAACCATAAGTTATAGAATTCATTTTTTAGTTGTTACAAAGAATGTGTAAGGCTCTCTGAGACACAAAGGAGTCTTTTCAGGGTCTATACCCTAAATGATAGTAGAGAGTTTCATTGTTAACTCTGAGAAATGTCATGATTTCAGATGCCAGAGTAAATCCTTCAGAAAAGCCAGAAGAGAACTTGCCGTTAAACATATATGGCTTATCATATCCTGTCTCTGCAAAAAGGCTAACAGATTAAGATTGAAAGTATCTTTCCTCAAACTTAGGGTCTACCACTAAAAATATTAGATCAAGAGCAAAACAAGAAATGCAATATAGAGGAAGAGAACAGAAATGAGAATGCAAAATACTTGGTGTCAGTCTGAGATCTGTCATGAGTCCTGTGATCCCTTGGCATTGTTTATAATAATGATAATAGGGGCGCCTGGGTGGCTCAGTGGGTTAAACCACTGCCTTCAGCTCAGGTCATGATCTCAGGGTCCTGGGATCGAGTCCCACATCGGGCTCTCTGCTCAGCGGGGAGCCTGCTTCCTCTTCTCTCTCTCTGCCTACTCCATCTGTCCAATAAATAAATAAATAAAATCTTAAAAAAAATAATAATGATAATAGTAGAGACCACCACCACCACCACCAGCAATAGCAGGAGCACGTAATGGAAACTAATGGTTACAGAGTGCTTACTGCTTGCCAGGCATGTTCTAAACAATTTGCATTTATTAATATTTTTAATACTAACTACATGATCATGAAGTAGGTAATAGTATTTTTCCCATTTTGCAGATTAGTACAGCAAAACACAGAACAGGAAAGTCAGTGGCTAACAATTATTCACAGTTCATTTTTGTTAAACTAGGCAACTATGACAAGCATTTAGTTTTCAAAAATTTGAGAATAACTTTAAATGTACAGAAAAGTTGCAAGATTTAGAATAATACAAAACACCTGCATGCCCTTTACTTAGATTTTTTTTATTATTATTAACATTTAGTGCATCTGCTTTATCACTAAATCTAGCCATGGACAGATTTGAGCCATCTAAGGATAATATACATATATCATACCTCTTGCTAGTTTTTAATCAGTGTACATTTTATGAGTGGTAGTATTTCTCTATACAATCAAGTACTCTCATCAACTTCAGTAAATCTAACACTAATATAAACTTAATCTAATCTATTGTCCATTTTCCAATTTGTCACTTCAACCAAGAATATCCTTAATAGCATTTTTCCCTCTAGGAGAATAGCCAATCTAGGGTCAGCTATTGCATTTATTTGTCATACCTTTTTGGCCTCCTTTAACCTGGAAATCCCATATCTGTTCTTCTGTTTTTATGACATTTTTGAAGAATGCATTTCCCACTACTTTTGTCTTAATAGAGCATTTCCAAAATTATATTTGTCTTATGTTTACTAATAATTAGATTCAAGTTATGCATTCTCAGTTGGAATATTGCATAACTGATGTGCTCTTCTCAGAGTACCACATCTGAAGGTGTATGAGGTCCACCTGCCCCTCACTGGTTCTGTAAATTTTTGACAAACCAGTCTTTTGACTAGATTGTCAAAATTTAGTTTTTTCCCTGTTTATACACTCTCTCATCATTGTTTGCCCCTCTCATAACCATTAAGCAATCTGTGGAAAAACACTTTAAAGTCAAGCACGTTTGTTGCATCCATCAAAATTTCTCCTTATATTAACATCCATTGATAATATAATGGCTGCAAAACAATAATTTTCTGATTCCAATACTCTCCATATCCATAATGTACTAAGTATTCTACTATTAACAAGAGACTTCCTTCTCTGCCATCTCTCTATTTTCCTCTACTTTATCAGAAGAGATTCACAGATTCCTATTTTCTCCCAATTAACTGTAATTCATTACTGTACTGATTTCTTTTAATGCTCCCAGTTTTCAGCAGGAACCCTTTACAGCTGGTTCCCATGTCATTATAACATTCCATATCATTTTTTAGCACTTTTTTAAAAGATAGTATTTATTTGAGAAAGAGAGTGAGTGAGAGAGAACAACCTGTGGGCGGGGGGGTGGGGCAGAGGGAGAGAGAGAAACAGACTCCTTGTTGAGCAGAGAGCCCAATGATGACAAGGGGGCTCCATCACAGGACCCTGGGATCATGATCTGAGCTGAAGGCAGACATAACAGACTGAGCTACCCAGGTGCCCCCCCTTTTTAGCACTTCTTAATTCAAAAAATATTTTAGCTTCCCAGAAAGATAAGATATTGTAAGATCATCATGAACATATCTTACTCTAGCTCTGGAATCAGCAATTCCTTTGTGCAGTTTTTATTTTTATTTTTTGTTTTTATGTTTGTTTTATTTTTTAAAGTGAAGAATGGTGTTAGAAATAACAATCTGTCCACTAAGTGTGTTCATTTCTAGGTGAGGGACAGATGTTACTTGCTTCTTGACGTTTACAGTAGTCAAAGTTGGAAAATATACCCACACATAAACACAGATGCATACATACATGCACATAAACAAGGCATGCAATGTACAAATATATATGTATCATGTACACAGATACATGCATGAACATGATTGTGGCAATATTTAAAAGAAAATAAACATGGGTTTATACCAATACTACCAGTTCTAATCCATTCCTAAAGCATTCTTTCATCTTCCCCTATTCCATATTTTTACATCCCTTTTGCCTTAGTGATAACCCTGGTTCCCCAAAACCAGCAGATTTTCAATTTGTTTCATGTATTATCACCACACAAAAAAATAAATAAATAAACTTGCTGGAGTTCTACATCCAAGAAGTTGAGATATACACATTTTTCCCAATTCGTCTCAAAGCATAGCTAAAAACTTTGTGCATTCTATATAAAACATACCTATGAAGATTCTGAAAGAGAGAAGAAGGAAGATTATTAGCTAGAAACCTTGGGACCTGAGCAACATGGTAGCCAGGTACTAGGTTTTCTTCCACTTCATGTATCTCAGGATAGATATATGCATAACCAGTATAGAATGTCTGGTGCAGGAGCACACTGTACATTAACAAAACCATGACAGACAATAGAGGTAGCACTGAGAAGCAGTGGATAAAGGACAATCTCTTCAACAGATAGAAGACAATTAAATATTATAAGGAAAATGAAAAATAAATTGAATCCCTATGTCACATCATAAAGAATAATCAGGTGAATTCATTTAATGACTTAATGTGACAAGTAAAATAAAGGTTTTAGAAGATAATATGACAGAAGATCATCATGACCTTGGAAATGTGAAGTTCTACTTAGGCAAGAAAGCAGAAGCAATGCACTAGAGAGAGAGAGAAAGAAAGGACAGAAAAACTCAGACCAATGTACAAACTGTACTTCTCATAACTGTTGCAGTCTGCTACTTTAGCAAAATGCAAAAATGTGTATTTTTGCAATTATATATACTTAAATATATATATATTTAATAAATATATATATATATATATATTTGAGTTTAAAATAGCATCCTGCCAGTGACTATATTTTTTAATGGTATGCAGAGAGAGAAAATGGTAAAATAAATAACATTAAAATTTCCCCCAATACTCCAAGATGCCCCAGGAGTAAAAAAATAAGCCACAGAATGGAAGATGTTTGAAGCATATTAATTACCAAGAGAGTTATATGCTAAGAAAGTCTAAGTATTTGTAAAACATTAAATCAACTAGAAAAATGGGCAAAACAAACTTAAACTGTTCAGGAAGTTTCCTAATGCCCCATTGTGTGTAAGAATTACTCAATACCACAATCATCTGAGAAATAAATATTAAAACCACAACGAAGTTGCAAGACAGCAGATCAGGAAATACTAAAAAGTCTCACACTCATAAATGTCAGTGAAGAAGTGTACCAACAGCAGTTCGGGGCTAACAAGGCTAGTCAACTGCCTTTAAAAAGTGTTCAGGCAGCATCTGCTACAGCTAAACATGTGACATGAGCAACGTTTCCACTCCTGTTCCGAGAACCAACAGAAATTCCCACATGGGTTCCAGATAAAGGGGGGTATGCATTCACAGCAGAGTAACTTACATTGGCTGCTTGGCTGCATGGTTAAAAACACACAAATGCCTCCAACCAGCTGGTTTGATAAATAAATGGTGGTGCATTCATGCTGCTGAAAAGAAACCACTGCATCAGCACCCATCCAATGCTTGCAAGCACGACTCCACACCCCCACAAATTCAGTGATGTCCTTGAGCTGGCCTAGTTTTTGTCCACAAAGCCATCCCTCTCTTGGTACCCAGGCATCATGGGAAGATGGAGGACTCCAAAGGAGAGCCCTGTGAAGTCAGGAAATAACTAGCAAGAAGTCCAAGACATAACTGTCCTAGGAACAGACTGGGGCTGGGCATTCTCCTCAGGCCTGGCTCTGGCTGAGGATGTGGACTCTGTTGCAGGGAAGTTTGCCAATGAGTTGGACAGAGAGGGGACTCTAGAATCTGGTTTCCTCTTGCCGCTCCCTGCAAAAATGGTTGCTCAGAGGCAGAAGCTCCTGGGCATATAGCTGGAGTCCCTTGGGTTCCCCAGACTGCCTCACAGCCCCATCAACCTCTGGAGTTGTTTCTGGGGCTACTGCATAGTTCTTGAACCACACCTGTACTTAGTGCTCTCCTAAGACTCAAGTCTGGTAGTCAGGCTCTACTGATTCTTGCTAAGTAGGTCCTTGCTCTTTTTGAGGGTTTCTCCAGCTCCTACTGCTGTATCTGACCTTACTCCAGTCACTACTTCTTGGGGGCATGGGTGGGGTATGGGGATGCTAGAGGACCCACAATATAAAGATGTTCACATCCTCAATCCTGCTCTGTTCCCTGTGCAACCACAAATGATCTTGACAAAAATGCAAAAACAATTCAGTAGAAGAGTCTTTTCAAAAATGGTAGACATGTGGAATATGAAGAAAAACTGGACACATATAGCAGTAAAAAAGGAACTTCAACCTACATCTCAAAACTTACATAAAAATTAACTCAAAATAGAACACACTTAAATATGGAATATAAAACTATCAAACTTTTAGGGAAAAAATATGAGAAAACCTTCATGATCTAGGGCTGGGCAAAGATTTCTTAGACTTGATACCAAAAGTGTGACTAATAAAAGGAATATTGAGGGGCACCTGGGTGGCTCAGTGGGTTAAGCCTCTGCCTTCAGCTCAGGTCATGGTCTCAGGGTCCTGGGACTGAGCCCTGCATGTGGCTCTCTGCTCAGCAGGGAGCCCGCTTCCCTGCTCTCTCTGCCTCCCTCTCTGCCTACTTGTGATCTCTGTCAAATAAACAAATAAAATCTTACAAAAATAAAAAATAAAAATAAAAGGAATATCAATAAACAGGATTTCATTGACATTTAATTTAAACTTTTGTTATGTGGAAGACCCTGTTAAGAGGATAAAAAGGTAAATTACACAAAGGGAGGAAAATATTGCAAGGCAAAAATTTGGCAAAGCTCTAGCATTTAGAATATACATATAAAAAATATGCTCAGAACTCTGTAACAACAATACAATCCGAAAAAGAGAAAAGGATATGAACAGATATTTCTTTAAAGATAATACACAGATTGAAAAAAAAAAAAAAGAAAGCACACAAAATGATGTTCAACATCATTAGCCATTAGAGAAATGCAAATTAAAACTACAATGAAATATCACTAATCACTTATCAGAAGGGATAAAGTAAAAAAAAAAAAATAGTAACACCAAATGCTGGTGAGAATTCACAGAAACTGGGTCACTCACACATTACTGATAGGAATATAAAATTTTGCAACCACTGAAAAACAGTTTGGTATTTTCTTAAAAAATCAAACTTGCAGCAATGATATGACACAGTAATCAAACTCTGGGATATTTGTCCCAGAGAAATGAAGACTTATGCACACACTAAAACCTGTATTAGTGTTTGCAATAATGCTTCCTTGCAATAGTCAAAAGTTGGAAATAACTCAGATGCTTTCATAGGAGAATAGTTAACAAACTATATCCTATCTCACCGTGTATTATTCAGCAATAAAAATGAATGAACTACTGATACACGTTACACTTTAGGTGAATACCCAGAGAATCATGATCCATTTGGAGCATATACTTGAGTATGGTGTACAAAATGAATCTAATTGTATATTTTTCCAGATGGCTATCCAGTTGTTCCAACAATTATTAAGATTATATTCTCTCCTTAGTGACTGAAAGATCAGGTTTGTCACATTTCTAAATGTGGTTGTATCTATTTCCGGACTTGGTATTTTATTCCATTAGTCTATCTGATCAAGCACTGATATTACATTATTTTATTGATTTTTAAGATTTTATTTATATATTTACCAGAGAAAGAGAGAAAGCACAAGCAGGGAGAAGCAAGCTCCCTGCTGAGTAAGAAGTCCAATGCAGGACTCAGATCCCAGGACCCTGGGATCATAACCCAAGCCAAAGGCAGATGCTTAACTGACTAAGCCACCCAGGCATCTCTATACTATTTTAATTACAAAGGTATTGGTATTAAAAACTTACATTTTCCTTTTTTACCACAAAAATTCTTTGTAAAAAGATTTTAATTTCCAGTCGGTTCATTTTTTCTAACATTTTTATACCCATAATGCCTTAAAATTCACTTTGAACTGTATTTAAAATATAAAATTTATAAATTTTTGACATTGTAGAAATCATCTGCACAATCATGAAAATAAGTTTATCACTCACCCCTCCCTGCAAAATTTCTTGTACCCTTATGTACTTTCTATATCTTGTTCTCCCTAATCCACAGATCATTCCCATCACCAGGCAAACATGAGTTTGCATTTTCCAGAATTTTATATAAATGAATTCATACATACAGCATGTATTCATTTTACTGACTGCTTTCCCTGACCTGTTTCTGAGACTTAAGCACAGTGCTGCATTTATCAATACATAAATGAATGAATATAGCATAAAATATTTTTCTATTTACTTGTTGATAGACATTTGGGTTGTTTTAGTCCTCTCTCACCCACTCTATGTAACACCATCCTGGAGAGTAAGGGAAAGAGAGAAAGTAATTAAAAGTATAAAAATAAGAAAGTATATGTTAAAATAATCCCTATCTCAAAAATGATTGTTTATGCAGAAAGTCCTAAGAAATTAATGAAGAAATTCCTAAAATTAATAAGCAAATTTACAAAGTTTCAGAAAAAAGGTTTACTTTTAAAAGATCAGGTATATTTCTATATACTAGAAACAACAGATGGAAAATATTTTTTCATTCCATTTTAAGATAACTTCAACATACATAAAGTACAATGCAATACATTTAATGAAGTATAGGCAAAATTATCACAATGAAAATGCAAAACAAAACATTGTGTAGTTGAATTAGACCTAAGTAAAGGGAAAGATATACCAGTTCATGGACTGGAAAACTATATTGTTAATACAAAAATTCTCTCATTAATCTATGGATCCGATGTAATCCCAATAATTATTGCTGGATTTTTAAAAAAGATTTTATTTATTTATTTGATATAGAGATAGAGATCACAAGTAGGCAGATAGGCAGGCAGAGAGAGAGGGGGAAGCAAGCTCCCTGTTGAGCAGACAGCCCAATGCAGGACTCAATCCCAGGACCCTGAGATCATGACCTGAGCGGAAGGCAGAGGCTTAATCTACTGAGCCACCCAGGTGCCCCTATTGCTGGATTTTTAACAGGGATTGATAAACTAAAACTAAAATGAGCAGGAAAATGTGAATGACTTAGAAGAGACAAATTGATGAGGAAAAAAGGATGAAGCTGTAGAACATACTTTACTTGATTTTTGTCCTGTATTTGCATAATAATTAGAAAACAAAAGTGGAACCAAATAGAGAACCCATGAACACTTATAATTTCCACAAAGTCACCAACCTATTGAAATTGAAAGTAAAATATTTTCAGTAACTGATGCTAAAACAAGTTATCAGAAAAAAAATTTCATGCTTCTCTCATATGTATAAAAATGAATTCAAGATAGATCAATCAGACACAAAAAATGGAAATCATAGAATTATAAAATTCTAGTAGAAAACACAGAATATCTACATGACCAGGTAACAGACATAGTCATCCTAGGAGGACCACAGAAAAGTGATAACAAACAGAAAGCAATTGGTATTTTGGTAACTTTAAACACAGGTATTTTTCTTAAGATAGGTTCTAAGAAGTGAAATATGGTTCTGAACATGATGCATATTTTAAATGTCTGTTATTTCAGTACCTTGGAAACTCTCCTCATGAATACTCAGGGGATATGAGACTTGAAATTTCCCTTTCCCCATGACCATTACATGAGGGATTTGGAGAAGCACAATTAATGATGCTTACCCTTGGCCAAAGAGATGGCAGGCCTGATAACACGGAGTGGTGGAAATTATTACAAATACCACACTTATAATAAAAGTATATTGAAGAATTTGGATAAAATAATAAAGTAGCACAGGATGGAAAGCAAGTATTTGCAGCATAAGAAAGAATAAGAGCTCAATTAATGAAATGCAAGCCAGTTAATTAAATACAGGCACTTGGAAAGAGAGATACTACAAAAAACAATGCCAAGAGGAAAGAAGGAAGGGAGGAAGAGAGGAAGGGAAGAAAGGAAAGGAAAGGAAAGGAAGAAAAGAATGAGGAAGGGAGGAAAGGAAGGAAAGGAAGGAGGAAGGAAGGAAAACAGAACTACCCTACAACCCAGCAATTGCACTACTAGGTATCTATCCAAAGGATAAAAAAGTGCTGATTCAAAGGGGAGATGCTCACCAACATGTAATAGCAGCATTATTACTGAAAGCCAAATTACGGAAAGAACCCAAATGTCCATTAACTGATGAATGGATAAGAAGATGTGGTAAAGCCACCTGGGGTGGCTCAGTCAGTTAAGTGTCTGCTTTTGGCTCAGGTCATTGCCTGAGTCCTGGAGTCCTGCCACTGAGCCCCTCATTAGGCTCCCTGCTCGGCATGGAGCCTGCTTCCCCCTTTCCCTCTGCCTTTGCCCCTCCCCACCTCCCCCAACCCTGCGTGTGCTCTCTCTCTTTCTCTCTCTCAAATGTTTTGGAAAAAAAAGAAGTGGTATGTGTATATACCACTTTTTTTTTAAACATTTTGTTATATATATACATTTTTTTCTAATGGAATATCATTCAGTGATCAAAAAGAATAAAATCCTGCCATTTGCACATAGATGGAACTAGAGTATATTATGCAAGTAAGTCAGTCAGTGAAAGACAAAGACCATATGATTACACTTATATATGGAATTTAAGACACAAAAGAGATGAACATAGGGGAAGGGAGGGAAAAAAATAAAATAAGATTAAAAACAGAAGGAAACAAACCATAGAAGACTCTTAAATAGAACAAACTGAGGGCTGCTGGAGGTGAGGTGGGTGGGGTGATGGGCTAAATGAGTGATGGGTATTTAAGAGGGCACTTGTTATGATGAACACTGGGTGTAATATGGAAGTGATGAATCCCTAAATTCTACTCCTGACACCAATATTACACTATATGTTAACTAACTTGAATTAAAGAAAAACAAATTTGGAAAACCAATATGTATGTATGCACATAAATAAATGGATGTATTTAGAAAATCCTGCAGAAAACCATAAATGTAAGTCACTATAGAAAATCACTATAATTTAAAAATATTTTTTCTGCCACTTCTCTCTCTCATACACACAGAGATATATACACATATAATTTCTTCCTACAAAATTTGAATTTTGTAGCCATGTAATTTTGTAGCCAACATTGTCACATAAATTATTATGAATGTCTTTCCATGGCATTAAATACTAATGCACAGCACTTTTATTACTAGTATTATATTCCATTATACAGGTTTTACAGTTTATTTAAATAATCTTCTACTTCTACGTAATAGGGTTATTACCAATTTATTCCTTAGTATAAAAAACTGCAATGAAAATCTTTACATAGAAATCATATCCTCCGCCTATTATTTCCTTAAGATGTATTGCTGAAACTGGAATTACTAGGTCATTAGTAGGCAAAATGTATGAAAGTGGTCCTGAATGGAAAAAAGTGTACCACATAATGTTCAAGAAATGCAAATTAGGGGTGCCTGGGTGGCTCAGTCAGTTAAGCATTTGCCTTTGGCTCAAGTCATGATCCCAGGATCCTGGAATGGAGCCCTGCATTGGTCTTTCTACTCAGCGGGGAGCCTGCTTCTCCTTCTCCCTCTGCCTGCCACTCCCCTTGTCTGTGCTTTCTCTGTCAAATAAACAAAAATAAAAAAAAAAATCCTTAAAAAAAAAAAGGAAATGCAAACTAAAACTAAAATGACATATGAATACATCACTTTTATAATGGCTATAATTAAAAAGACTCACACTATCAAGTGAGGGAAAGATATGAATCAAATGGAACTATCATCCATTGTATGTACAATGGTAAAACTATTTGAAACCTATTTCACAGTATTCATTCACACTTAACATACGCTTACCCTATGATCCTACATTTCTGTTTTTTAAGATTTATTTGAGAGACAGAATGAGAGCAAGGGATGGGACAGGGGAAGAGAGAATCCTAAGCAGACTCTGCTGAGCCTGGAGCCCAATGTGGGGCTCTACCTCATGACAGCAAGATCATGACCTGAGCTGAAACCAAGAGTCAGACGCCCAACCTACTTCTACACCACCCAGGCACCCAATGATCCTACATTTCTAATATTTAGAAATATATTCAAGAGAAATTAAAATTTAGTTGACCATCCATACACACAAAATGTTCAGAGAAGGTTTATTCACAAAATCCCCCAAGTGGAACCAACATAAATGTCCATACAAAGAAGAAGGGCTAAACAAAGTATAGGATAGTTATGCAATGGAATATTATGCATTAACAAAAAGAACCACTTGTATATCTATTTATTCATTTATTTTTAAAGAGATTTAATTTATTTGAGAGAGAGAGTGAGAGAGAGAGCATGAGTCGAGTAAAGGGCAGAGGGAGAAGCAGACTCCCAGCTGAGCAGGGAGTCTTACCAGGCTCGATCCCAGGACTCTAGCATCATGAGCTGAGTGGATGGCAGGTGCTTAACTGACTGAGCCAGCCAGGTAACTGCACTGGTATATTTAATAAAATGGATGGACCTCACAAATACAATGTTCAATGAAAGAAGCCAGGTACAGTGTATTTTATATATATTTATATATATAACATAATATATATTTACATGTAATACATAATTTTATAAATATATTTTTATTAAGTTTTTGTTTTATCATTTAAATATTTAAGTTATAATATATAAATGTATACTATGTAATTTATAAACATATAATCAATATATAGATTGTTATTTTAAGTATATAATATATATATAGTACACATATTCAAGCTAAATGAATCCATTATCAAAAAAGTCAGAACACTGCTTACCTCTCTGCAGACAGAGCATATTGACTGGGAGGAGTCACCTGGATGTTGTATATGTTCTAAATCTTGTCTTAGGTTGTGGTTAATTGCTGACAGATATATATAAAAATTCACGTCTTTACACTTAAGACTTATGCACTGTCGGGCACCTGGGTGGCTCAGTGGGTTAAAGCCTCTGTTTTCGGCTCAGGTCGTGATCCCAGGATCCTGGGATCAAGTCCCCCATTGGGCTCTCTGCTCGAGGAGGGAGCCTGCTTCCCTTCCTCTCTCTCTGCCTCCCTCTCTGCCTACTTGTGATCTCCGTCTGTCAAATAAATAAATAAATAACCTTAAAAAAAAAAAAGAGTTACACAATGTACTGTCTGTACGTTACACACCAGTACAAAGGTTGCAAAAACCGGGCAAATTTGAAATTTGCCAAGGTTATAAAATCATACTAAATTCACACTGCTTATATAGTTGGAGAACTTGGCTGCCAAACCACATTGGCCTGTTTCCAAAACTCATGTTTTTTTTATATTCATTCTTCCTCTCATACAAACTCTTCAGGACCCCGACCTTCTCTTTTTTACTTTCTTTTTCTCCTTTCAAAACTTAACGTAACTTACTTATCTGAGACCTCAAATGGAAAGTAGAACCATTGAAATGATAGTGAATATGATTAATAGTTCTTAATAGCTTCTATTTGAACAGCTATTAAGAATTTTCCCTAAAGGGACTGCATAACCTTTCACCTGGAAATACCTAATGACACCAATCACACTGAGAATACTAACTTGATCAAAAAAAGAAGAAAAAAAAGTAGAAGCAGGGATCGTTTTGTCCTTATTATTTAATTTGGCCATTTCCGTAGAAAAAATGCCAACTTAAACATGTGACAGCCCTGTACAAATTGACCATTATCAGAGGTACAGTAAGCTATGCTGCCAAACTTCAAACACAATACATATCTTGATATATAAATGTATGTATCTTGATTCCACAAAGGAGATAGAGATAATAACAAATATATATGAACAGCTATGTACATAAAACACACACAAGAGTAGAAAGGCAGGGTCTAATAGAAATACGCATCAACATGTGGTCACCCCAAGGATCAACATAATTTCAGTGACTGACAAAATATTTTGTTTTTGTTTTTGAGATCCTCATAGCCAAAGAAAAATCAGTGAATCAGAGGGTAAATATCTCCATTTGTTCAAGAAATAACACCTTTTACATGACTGAATTCCAAAAGATTTTTTTTTTAATCTATGACTTTATAAGGAGAATCTGGCTGAGGGACTATCTGTAATATTATGGTTATTGCTCTTGACACAGTGCACGTACACAGCCCATCCTGGTAGTGACTTTCAATAAAATGCAAGAGCATAACTTTACAATGCAACTCAGTGGAGGCAAACATCTTAGTTTAAAGCATTTAAGCATTAGTAGAACATTTGGACAAATCATAATGATCAAGAGTTAGAATTCCTAGAAGAGTCACCAGACACTGGACACAAGAAAAACAGAAGAGTTTCTCTCATCATATGTTGCTACTAAGGTAAGATTTTTCATTCAAGTTTACTAAGTTATATAAAATATAATCTTATTTACTTTACTATATTCTAGTACCTGAATTTTCTTTTGTTTGTTTGTTTTTTTTAAGATTTTATTTATTTATTTGACAGAGAGAGAGATCACAAGTAGGCAGAAGCAGGCACAGAGAGGGGTGGGGGAAGCAGGCTCCCTGCTGAGCAGAGAGCCCTAGGCGGGGCTCGATCCCAGGACCCGGGGCTCGATCCCAGGACCCTGAGATCAGGGCCTGAGCTGAAGGCAGAGGCTTTAACCCACTGCGCCACCCAGGTGCCCCTAGTACCTGAATTTTCTATTAGAATATATAAGGTAAATTATAAGATGAGGCCATCATATTACTGAGAAAAAAATTGCTTACTTTATGTTGAAATTACAGTTGATTTAAGGAATGACATTCATCTGCCACATTTGTATATATGAAATGAATGTCCTCCAATGTGACATAGCAATTATATTCAAAAATCATTATTGGTAAAATTTTAATGTTCAATATTATGGATCATGAATTTCAGAAAACTGGAGTTCAACATTGGGGGTCAGAAAATTCGGGGTTCAACCCTGGACTATGCCATTGAAAGTCTCTACCTAATATCTCAAGCAGTTCAATTCTATTTCATCTGTCACTCAAGATATTCTTTATTTTACTCCATTTTTGCTGCTAATTTCTGATCATGTTTTTCCTTCCATTTTTGCCCTTGGATTTGTCTTTTCTTGCCCTTGTCAGATGATCTTAGTTTCCTAAGCAAAGCCTCAATATTTTTAATCATTTTGGCTTATTCTCAGCTAAGTCATGCTCGCTTATCTTAGGCAGTTTATTTCCAATCTAAATCTAGCCATCCATATCCTAAGTAATAGTAATAAAAATTAGTACAAATTAGACATATCAGGTACCTACTATGTGCCAGGAAGGAAATTAAACACATTATGCATATTATTTCTTGTAAAATCTCTGACCTTGGAAGATAGGTATGATTATCTTAACAACTAAACAAGTAATAAAATGAAAGTGTAATGATTTTAATAAACAGGATCAAGGCCTTCACAGCGAATGATAAGGCTGGGATTTGCAAACAGACACAATGCCAAAACTCTTTAGATTTCCACTAAAACATAGTAGCTTCTGATCTGTGTATGGCAGCTATATATAATCATGAATAAGTCTCTTATATTCCCTGCATTTTTACTTGACTTGTATGGAGAGGGTGAAAAAGATTATCTGCGCACCTTACCTTTTGTAACAGTCTATGAAGGTTAGCTCTGGCCTGTTTAAAGCCAAATATTCACCCAACAAAAAGCACCGATTTTCAAAATTATGTGGGTGGAATAAAATATAATCAAAAGGAAATCTGAGTCCTTTATCAGGAACTATCTTACTTACTCACTGGGTGATACCACCACCCCTCAACTGTACAGTCAGGCCATTTCACACAAGTCCAGGTCTTGAGCTTAACAAGTTGGACTTAAGATGTATCAGAAGCTGGGAAATCCATACTTTTTTGCCTTGATACAGAGACATATTTCCATCAGCTTATGTGAATGAGGTGCTTTCTATATTTTAATTTTAGGGAATCATCTAATCCCAGTATAATTAAATGACAAATTATTATAAAACAACATTTTTCTTTCTACAAAATAGTCATAAATCAAAGTTAAATTTCTCCAGCATTCATTATAGCTTCAGTCTGCAGTAATATATTTCATTTATTTATTTGTTAGAGAGAGAGAGAGAGAGCAAGCACAGGCAGACAGAGTGGCAGGCAGAGGCAGAGGGAGAAGCGGGCTCCCTGCCGAGCAAGGAGCCCGATGTGGGACTCAATCCCAGAACGCTGGGATCATGACCTGAGCCGAAGGCAGCTGCCCAACCAACTGAGCCACCCAGGCATCCCTACAGTAATATATTTCAATCTTTCAATCAAGTCACTGTCCTAGAAAATAAACTGGATCATGTTTAGTTACCTTACCATTCGACTGATAAAGATATCATCTACAAAGAGGTAGGGTCAAAACCAGCTACTCCGATTGGCTTGAATTCCTGCATGATTTTTCTATTTGATCATCTTGTACACAGTGCTGCCCCAGTTTAATCAATTATCCATATGGAAGTTAAAGAGACTTTTCAAATGTTAAAATGCTTTACTTAAAATTCTTCAAATAACTTACCACTGTAATTATAGGAAGTCTAAACACTTTAATATATCATTTAAAAACAACTGAGATCTATCCCCAACTATCTTGGCATTCTCACCTGTCACCAGTTCTCTCCATCATTTCCTCCACTGCATTCATGTTGAACTGCCACTAAGACAGTATATTAGTAAACATAGTGAGGCAAATAACTTTGAGGAAGGTAACCCTTGGTTGGTCTTCCCCATTAGATAACCTTTTCTTAGAGAACAATTAGTACTGAAGGCCAACCTCTATATACTGTTCCCTGATGGCCCTGGCAAATCTCTCTAGGAAGGTTGAAAAACACATTTTCTCAGTACCAATGAACAAGCACAGAGATTGGGAATAAGAAAGAATGTGTGTGTATCCTGTGTGCATAGTATCTACATAATTTAGATTCTCTAATATCATGGATAAGATAATAATTTAGCAATAGTCCTTTTAAAATATAAAGGAAAAAATGCCACTGGATAGTACTGGAAACTCCTCACACTTTATGCATAATTTAACTTTTGCTCTTTAAAAATACAGAGCAGGACTTCTAGTTTCAGTTCTAATATGTAAGGAGATCAGAAACCATCCATCCTATCCTTTCAAGAAGAAACACAATGAGTAAATTGAACAACAGTGTCCTTCCTTGGTCCTATCAGAGAACAAAGAGTGCAGAACAAGTGCTACCTCAGAACTTGGAGAGATCAGTGAATTCAGAGAGTCATAGTCAAAATTTATTTACCTAAAAAAAATGTATTTACCTAGAGCAGAAACCACTGGAGATATAGACACTACTAGGAATGACTGGATGGTAATTTTGATGAATTGCCAGAGGCAAAGTGTGAGTGAGAGTGAGAAACTCCTGGGGGCTTCTTTCTTGGAAGGCTTTCATGATTTCATGTTGTTTTAGTTTTATCTCCATGAGCCATATCAGGCTCTCACAACAGAAATCTGAGAATGATTCCTTTGTGATAGGAAATAATAATCACTGTAAAACAAGCCCAGAATATACTCCATAGAAAATACCCACCCTCCCTACCAAGGGAAAAGATTTTATACCAGAGTCATCCCAACTAACAGAAGGGAATTTTTGTTACTCCACTGGCCCTTTAATTTCAATAAAGAGAGGGTAGAGGAATAAAGCTACATCAATGGGGAAATGTGCCAAATCTCAAGATGACTTAAAGAATGAGAATTAATCCTAAGATTATAAGATTCTCCCTCTCCCCAAATCTTACCACCATTCCAATAGAGCTCTAGTATAAATAATAACAGTAGATTACATCTGGAAGAGCTAAAAAGTACAAATTCTCTTTAAGGAGGAGTACACAGGGAAGTTCAGAGTAACCTAGAGGACAAAATCAGTGAGAGAGGGCTTTGAATCCTCTGGGATCTATAGCTACAACAAAGCACCTAGCCAGATTAACATAAATAGACAGCAAAGGTCTATTTACTTCAGTTCCTATTATGTGATACAACATACCTGGCTTTCAATAACAACAACAACAAAACAATTAATATGCCAAAAGGAAAAAAAAAATCATAGTCTGAAGAGACAAAGAAGCAAAGAAGCAGCATAACCAGATTCAGACATGAAGTATTGGAATGGTCAAGAAATTAGAAATAACTATTATTAATATCTTAAAAGGCTCGATAGAAAAAAGCAAAAAAAAAAAAAAAAAGCAAGAACAGATGGACAATGTAGGCAGAGTGATGGAAACTCTAAGAAAGAATCAAAATGAAATGGTTGAAATAAAACAGCATCATAACAGAAAGGAAAATGTCATTATGTGCTCATCAACAGACTTGACACAGCCAAAAACAAAAATTAAGCTTGAATATATGTCAGTAGAAACTTCAGAAACAGAAACATAGAGGAGAAAATAATTTAAAAAAAGAACAGAATATTTTAGAAACTGTGGGAAAATTTCAAAAAATGTAATTTATGTGTGATTAAAATATCACAAACAGAGAAGGAAACAAAAAAGCAGAAGAGAGATATGAGATAATAATGGATAAGAATTTTCCAAAATTAATGTCAGGCAACAAATGACAGATTCAGGAACTTAGGGAGCAATAAGAAGAGCAAATACATACAAACACACAAATAAAAAACTACACTTAGATATTTTATATTCAAATTGTACAAAATCAAAGACAAATGGAAATCTTGAAAATAGCCAGAGAAGAGCACAGAACAGTAAGAATATAAAATACAGTAGACTTCTCATCAGAAACCATGCAAGGATGAATTAAATGGAGTGAAATTTTAAAGTACAGAAAGAAGTGCCCAGCTATCTCATTCGGTAGACTATGAGACTCTTAAAGTACAGAAAGAAAAAACACTAACCTGGAATTCTATATTCAGTAACACCGACATCTAAAAGTGAAGAAAAAATAAAGACATTATTAGGCAAACAGAATCTGAGAGAATTGATTAATTCATTTGTGCCAGGCCTGTTCTGCAAGAAATGTCAAGTTTTTCAAGGAGAAAGAAAATAAGTCAAAAGCTTGAATCTACATAAATAAAGGAAGAATAAAGGAGAAGTAATTAGTGAAGGTAAAATAAATTATTTTCTTATTCTAAATTAATATAAAAGTTAAACTTATAAAATAAAAATTATAGGGCACCTGGGTGGCTCAGTGGGTTAAGCCTCTGCCTTCAGCTCAGGTCATGATCTCAGGGTCCTAGGATTGAGTCCCACATCGGGTTCTCTGCTCAGCAGGGAGCCTGCTTCCTCCTCTCTCTGCCTGCCTCTCTGCTTACTTGTGATCTCTGTCTGTCAAATAAATAAATAAATAAAATCTTAAAAAAAATAAAAATTATAAATAATACATTAATGATTATAGTTGATAGATATGTGAAATAAATGAGAAAATTAATAATGGGTGGGGAGAAAAATTGATAATATTCTGCTCTAAGGTAAAGGTACTATACATGAAAGGTGTAGTGTTATTTGAAGGTGGATTAAAATTATTTAAGAATGTTTACTGGAAGGGCTCCTGGTTAAGCATCTGCCTTTGGCTCAGGTCATGAGCCCAGATTCCTGAGATTGAGCCTGCCATCGGGCTCCCTGCTCAGCTGGGAGTCTTTCTCCTTTTCCCTCTGCCTCTGCCACTCCCCTGGCGTGTGTGCATGCACTCTCTCTCTCTTTCTTATATAAATAATTAAAATATTTTTTAAAAAACGATATATTGGAAATTTTAATACAACCACTCAAAACACATAGAAGAGAGGATACAATTTTCAATTTAAAAATAAAGATATTTGTAAATGACAGTATAGACAAAAGGCTGATATCCAGAATCTATAAAGAACTTCTCAAACTCAACACACACAAAACAGATAATCATGTCAAAAAATGGGCAGAAGACATGAACAGACACTTCTCCAATGAAGACATACAAATGGCTATCAGATACATGAAAAAATGTTCATCATCACTAGCCATCAGGGAGATTAAAATTAAAACCACATTGAGATACCACCTTACACCAATTAGAATGGCCAAAATTAGTAAGAAAGGAAACAACCTATGTTAAAGACGATGTGGAGAAAAGGGAACCCTTTTACACCGTTGGTGGGAATGCAAGTTGGTACAGCCAATTTGGAGAACAGTGTGGAGATTCCTTAAGAAATTAAAAATAGGGGAGCCTGGGTGGCTCAGTGGGTTAAAGCCTCTGTCTTCGGCTCAGGTCATGATCCCAGGGTCCTGGGATCAAGCCTCGCATCGGGCTCTCTGCTTGGCAGGGAGCCTGCCTCTCCCTCTCTATGTGCCTGCCTCTCTGCCTACTTGTGATTTCTGTCTGTCAAATAAATAAATAAATAAATCTTTAAAAAAAAATAGAGCTTCCTTATGACCCTGCAATTGCACTACTGGGTATTTACCCCAAAGACAAAGATGTAGTGAAAAGTACCTCAATGTTTATAGCAGCAATGGCCACAGTCACCAAACTGTGGAAAGAACCAAGATGCCAAGATGTGGAAAGAACCAAGATTCAATGGATGAATGGATAGGGAAGATGTGGCCCATATACACTATGGAGTATTATGCCTCCATCAGAAAGGATGAATACCCAACTTTTGTATCAACGTGGATGGGACTGGAAGAGATTATGCTGAGTGAAATAAGTCAAGCGAGGAGAGTCAATTATCCTATGGTTTCACTTATTTGAGGAGCATAAGAAATAACACAGAGGACATGGGGAGATGGAGAGGAGAAGGGAGTTGAGGGAAATTGGAAGGGGAGATGAACCATGAGAGACTATGGACTTTGTAAAACAATCTAAGCGTTTTGAAGGGGCGGGGGGTGGGAGGTTGGGGGGGGCCTGGTGGTGGGTATTAAGGAGGGCACATATTGCATGGAGCACTGGGTGTGGTGCATAAACGATGAATTCTGTTACACTGAAAAGAAATTGAATAAAAAAAAAGAGAGATCAGTGAAAGGGAAGGAGAGGAATAAAGAACAAGTACAATGAACAGAAAACAGGCATGTGGTAGAAGTTAATCTAACTATATCAGCAGTCACTTTATATGGAAGTAGTTTAAATATACCAATTTAAAGACAGAGGTTGTCATAGGGGTGGCTGGCTGGCTCAGTTAGAAGAACACCTGACTCTTGATCTCAAAGACAGAGATTGTCAGAGTGGATAAAGAACAAATCCCAAAACTTTAAATATCTAGATGGGTTAAAGGAAAAGGATTGGACAAAGATATATCATACTGACATTAATCAAAAGAAATCTTTAATAGCTACATTAATTTCAGAAAAAGCAGACCTCAAGAAAAGTTACTAAAGAAAAAGAGGGAATTATATGATAAAGAGGCCAATTCTCCATGAAAATATAACAACTCTAAATGTGTATGTGCCTAGCAACAGAACATCAAATCATATGAAGGAAAACTAATAGAATTAAAGAAGAAATAAATCTACTTTAACAGCTGAAAACTTCAGCATCCCTTTTTCAAGGATTAATAAATCAAGCAGGCCCCCAAGTCATTAAGGATATAGTTGACCTGAACAGCACTATCAATCAGTTTGCTCTAACTGATATTTATAAAGTTTTCTATCTTGCAACAGCATAATACATATTCCTTTCAAATGGATATAGAACATTTACCAAGCTGGATAAAATTCTGGGCCATAAAACATAGCATTAACTAGTTTTTTTTTTTTAATATTTTATTTATTTATTTTTTAGAGAGAGAGAAAGTACGAGCTCAGGCAGACAGAGTGGTAGACAGAGGCAGAGGGAGAAGCAGGCTCCCCGCCAAGCAAGGAGCCTGATGCGGGACTCGATCCCTGGACGCTGGGATCATGACCCGAGCCGAAGGCAGCTGCTTAACCAACTGAGCCACCCAGGTGTCCCTAGCATTAACTAGTTTAAAAGATAAGAAGAAATCAGACAAAACATGTTTTCAGGCCACGGTGGACTTCAAGTAGGAACCAATAAAAGAGAGACAGATAAGAAATCACCAAATAGGAGGAGGAGTCAAGATGGCGGAGAAGTAGCAGGCTGAGACGACATCATGCAGCAGGAGATCAGCTAGATAGCCTATCAAACCATTCCAAACACCTACGAATCCAATAGGAGATTGAAGTGAAGAAAAACAACAATTCTAGAAACAGAAAATCGACCACTTTCTAAAAGGTAGGACCAGTGGAGAAGTGAATCCAACGTGACGGGAAGATAGACCCCCAGGGGGAGGGGCCAGCTCCCGGCAAGCGGCGGAACAACGGAGCACAAAATCAGGACTTTTAAAAGTCTGCTCCAGGGAGGGACATCACTCCAGAGGCTAAACTGGGGTGAAGACCTTGCGGGGACAGCATGGACTCAGGTCCCACAGGGTCACAGAAAGATCAGGGGTGTAATGAGTGTCGCAGAGCTCACAGATATTAGAGCAGGGAAGCTGGCTGCGGAGACAGAGCTGAGGTTTCCTAGAGCCATAGTCTGTGACACGAGCTGGTGCTCTGTGCGAAGGGTCCCCACAAGATCTGGGGAGACTCTGACCCGGGAGAGCTCAGGGATCTATGGGGTTCGGAGACTCCAGGTGGGACTCTGCCAGAGACAGAGATGCTTGGTCACAGGCTGGGTGAGCTCGGAGCGCTCCCAGAAACCAGTGAGATGGGACTGATTACGCACGATTTTCTCTAAGCACAGCCGGAGGCTGGGAAGATGGGAGTGATTAAACGCTTTTCTCTGAAGGCGCACTGAAGACTGGGGCCCCTAGCTCTCGGCTCCTCCGAACCAGAGATTGGGAGGCTGCCATTTTCATCCCCGTCCTCCGGAACTCTACGGAAAGCGTTCAGGGAACAAAAGCTCCCGAAAGTGAAACTGAGAGGATTACTTAGCCCGGCCCCTGTTAAGGGCGGTGCAATTCCACCTGAGGCAGAGACACTTAAGAATCACTACAACAGGCCCCTCCCCCAGAAGATCAACAAGAAATCCAGCCAAGACCAAGTTCACTTAACAAGGAGAACAGCGGATTCTTATCTGGACAAAATGACAAGGCGGAAAAACCACCACAAAAAAAAGAACAGGCAGGACTGAAGGCTAGGGACCTAATCAATACAGACATTGGTAATATGTCAGATCTGGAATTCAGGACGACGATTCTCAAGGTTCTAGCCGGGCTCGAAAAAGGCATGGAAGATATTAGAGAAACCCTGTCAGGAGAAATAAAAGCCCTTTCTGGAGAAATAAAAGAACTAAAGTCTAATCAAGTTGAAATAAAAAAAGCTATTAATGAGGTGCAATCAAAAATGGAGGCTCTTACTGCTAGGATAAATGAGGCAGAAGAATTAGTGATATAGAAGACCAAATGACAGAAAAGAAAGAAGCTGAGCAAAAGAGACACAAACAACCACTGGACCATGAGGGGATAATTCAAGAGATAAGCGATACCATAAGACGAAACAACATTAGAATAATTGGGATTCCAGAAGAAGAAGAAAGAGAAAGAGGAGCAGAAGGTATACTGGAGAGGATTATTGTAGAGAATTTCCCTAATATAGCAAGGGGAACAAGGATCAAAATCCAGGAGGGGCAGAGAACACCCCTCAAAATCAATAGGAATCGGTCCACACCCCATCATCTAATAGTAAAATCTACAAGTCTTAGGGACAAAGAAAAAATCCTGAAAGCAGCACGGGACAAGAAGTCTGTAACATACAATGGTAAAAATATTAGATTGGCAGCAGACTTATCCACAGAGATCAGACAGGCCAGAAAGAACTGGCATGATATATGCAGAGCACTAAACGAGAAAAACATGCAGCCAAGAATACTTTATCCAGCTAGGTTATCATTGAAAATAGAAGGAGAGTGAAAAAGCTTCCAGGACAAACAAAAACTAAAAGAATTTGTAAACACCAAACCAGCTCTACAGGAAATATTTAAAGGGGTCATCTAAGCAAAGAGAGACCCTAAAAGTATTATCAGAAAGAAACAGAGACAATATACAGTAACAATCACCTTACAGGCAATACAATGGCACTAAATTCATATCTCTCAATAGTTACCCTGAACGTAAACGGGCTAAATGCCCCAATCAAAAGACACAGTGTTTCAGAATGGATAAAAAAACAAAACCCATCCATATGCTGCCTACAAGAAACTCATTTTAGACCTGAAGACACCTCCAGATTGAAAGTGAGGGGGTGGAAAACAATTTACCATGCTAATGGACATCAGAAAAAAGCTGGGGTGGCAATTCTTATATCAGACCAATTAGAATTTAAGCCAAAGACTATAATAAGATATGAGGAAGGACACTATATCATACTCAAAGGGTCTGTCCAACAAGAAGATTTAACAATTTTAAATATCTATGCCCCTAACATGGGAGCAGCCAACTATATAAACCAATTAATAACAAAATCAAAGAAACACATTGACAAGAATACAATAATAGT